>CM028354.1:6230274-6246117 GCA_016618105.1 Dendrobium huoshanense
ATTTGAGAGAATCAGAAAGTTTGATCTGAAGATGAATCCCCTCAAATGTGTTTTTGGGGTCTCCTCCGGCAAATTTTTGGGGTATGTTGTTCGTCATCGAGGTATAGAGATTGACCCCAACAAAATTAAAGCAATCACGGAGATGCCACCACCAAGGAACCTACGACAACTCCGCTCCTTACAAGGGCAACTTGCTTTTATTCGAAGATTTATATCAAATCTGTCGGGTAGGTGCCAGCCATTTTCTAAGCTAATGAAAAAAGATGTCCGCTTCAAATGGGATGCAGAGTGTCAGGAAGCATTTGACAGCATCAAAAGATACCTGCTGAATCCGCCCATTCTCGCGGCGCCAATCCCAGGAAAGCCTCTTATACTATATACAACAGCTTTAGAAGAATCTCTCGGAGCATTGCTGGCCCAACATAATGAAGAAGGAAAAGAAAATGCACTTTATTACATCAGTCGGAGATTGATCGGAGCAGAGAGCCGCTATTCTCCAATTGAGAAGCATTGCCTAGCATTGATTTTTGCAGTTCAGAAACTTCGCCACTACATGCTGTCTCACAAAATCACACTGATATCAAAGATCGATCCGCTGAAGTTCTTGATGACAAGACCAGCGTTGACAGGTCGCTTGGCCAGATGGGCAGTATTATTATTGCAATTTGATATCACGTACCTACCACAAAAGGCTGTGAAAGGACAAGCCTTGGCAGATTTTCTCGCTGCACATCCTATCCCGGCAGACTCCCCACTTAATGATGATCTGCCAGATGAACAAATCATGCAAGTTAAGGAAAATGAGAAAGTAGTATTTTGGGAGATGTATTTTGACGGAGCATCATCAATAAAACCTGCCCGACCTCCAAATCTTGCTAGGACCCAAGCTGGCGTCGGCCTAGTTTTCATCGCACCAGAAGGAGGTATAATGAGATTTTCATTCAGTCTAACTGAACCCCGGACCAACAATGAAGCCGAGTATGAAGCTTTGATTGTGGGACTTGAGATCGCAATTGATGTCAGGATTCAAAATCTTCGAATTTTTGGCGATTCTCAACTTGTAATAAATCAAGTCTTAGGGGTTTATAAGATTTGCAAGCTTGAGTTGGCTCATTACCACCGACGAACCCTTGAGCTCCTAAAACAGTTACCAAATGTTGAATTAGCTCGAGTTCCTCGAGGGCAGAATGGCAAAGCAGATTGTTTAGCCAAATTGGCCAAGGAGATGGCAAATACCAATGAAGAGAAGCCTATATTCATTGGAGTTTACAACCGTCGGATCTTAGAGCCCGCTCTATACAATTTCCGATGGCGGAAGGAATTACAGATTCGAGTCAGCAGAATGAAACCCCAGTTGACCCTCAACCTCTCCATCAGATCATTATGGAAAATTATCCGGAAGAATATCATACGGCCAAGAGGCCTAAAGCTAGTCAAGCTTCAGAATCGTGGTGGCATTGTTTAGATATTGAAGTCGAAAATGATTGGAGGCAGCCATTCATTGACTACTTCAAGAAAAACAAGCTCCCGACAGAAAAATCTATGGCCGCACAAATTCGGAAGGGCACTGCGATATGCATTTGTCAACGACACGTTGTATCGACGGGCTTTTGATCAGATGTGGCTGAGGTGCCTAGGGACCAAAGAAGCTGATAAAGTAGTGACAGAAGTCCACGAAGGACTTTGTGGTGCACATCAGTCGGTCCTAAAATGGCCGCTAAAATTAAGAGGATGGGTTATTATTGGCCAACAATGATGACAAATTGCATTGATCACGCTAAGAGGTGTCATGAGTGTCAGATTCACGGTGATGTAATTCATCAGCCACCAAATCCACTACACCCGACAATAGCATCCTGGCCATTTGAATGCTGGGGCACAGATATAATTGGTCCAATAGATCCACCATCATCGGCGGACATCGTTTCATCCTAGCAGCCACAGACTATTTCTCAAAGTGGGCAGAAGCGGCTCCATTCAGAGAGGTCACATCCGAGCATGTGATCAACTTTTTCACCCACAATGTTGTCTACAGATTTGGTGTGCCACGCCGAATAATCTCAGACAATGGTACTGCTTTCAAAAGTACAAAAATCTATAAGTTCGTTGATCGACACAAAATCGATTGGCGATATTCATCTATATACAATCCAAGAGCGAATGGATTGACGGAGGCCTTCAACAAGACGTTGGTGAAGTTGTTGAAGAAGATCCTCACCAAGAACAAAAGAGAGTGGCATACGAAGATGGCAGAAGCTCTATGGGCCTATCGTACGACCTACAAAACACCAACAAAAGCAACTCCTTACTCTTTGGTATTCGGAGTTGAAGCCGTATTACCGTTGGAGATTGAACTACCGTCACTCCGGGTAGCAATTCAGAACGATCTCACTCAAGAGCAAAATACCCGCCTCAGAATGGAGGAGCTCGACGCACTTGATGAACTCAGGCTACAAGCTCAACAAAATCTAGAAATCTACCGAGGAAGAATGGCAAAGTCCTTTGATCGGATGGTGCGTCCTCGATCGTTTCAAGAAGGGGAATTGGTCCTGGTGCTGAGAAGGCCAATCATTCCACACCGAAAAATTGGTGGCAAATTCGTATCCAATTGGGAAGGTCCCTTCGTCATCGAGAAGGTGTACCAAGGAGGAGCATATCAGTTAATCGATCTGAACGGTCAGAGGCCTATGCCGCCAATCAACGGTCGACATTTAAAGAAATATCATGCATAAAATATTATGTCTAATGTATTTTGTGATAATCAAAATTTATATGCATATTTATTAATGCATGTTTGCTCATATTTTGAATTCTCTTGTATAGCAAGAACGCGTTTCAAAATCCCCCATCAGACTGGGGGCATTTTAAATATTTATTTGGGTCGACATCGCGCTGCGTGCCGAGATCCCCAAATAAATATTTAAAATCTCAAAGATATAAAGTCTATCCAAAATGTCCCTACGAGACAGGGGGCATTTTAAATATTCATTTGGGTCGACATCGTGCTATACGCCGAGATCCCCAAATGAATATTTAAAATTTTATATTCCAAATTTATTCCATTCTAAAATGTCCCTGCGAGACAGGGGGCATTTTAAATATTTATTCGGGTCGACATCGCGCAGCATGCCGAGATCCCCGAATAAATATTTAAAATTATCAATTCAAATATTCTTTCGTGCTAAATAATACTACAAATTCTTTTTCAAAGTATTGCAGGTGATCTTTCAAAAGTTAGAGACGCCATCTTCTCCAACAAACCAAGACTCAAAAGTTAAGAAAGAGACTTTTGTAGCTACACACTCTACAAAATTGAGCCGAAGAAGCTTGAAGTCTTTCGACAGCCTGAAGCTTAAGGTTCGAATGGGTGTAAAAGGTCGGATCCAACACGCCCAAATATGGCCGGATCGCTGGCAGCTCCGTCTACTCAACAAGCCATAAGAAAGGCCGTAGTAGCGGAACCCCCACTTCGTCAACCCGTCAGTAGGGACTGTTGGAAGTACGAAAGCTAATTTGACTCGACTAGTTCAAGTTATCATAGTCTACAAAATTCTCCCCAAATGACTGGAGAATCAAAGTTCCAGTGGAAGGATGAGTCTCGAACGACTACCAAATGTTCCTAGGCTCCAAAATCTGCAACCACAAAGGATGACTCCAAATCTACCAACTTCAGCAAAATCAGCATTGGGGAACATAATTCTCATAGCTCAAGTCTGAAGCCTGAATGGGTGTAAGAGGTCGGATCCAACAAGCCCAAATATGGCCGGATCGCTGGCAGCTCCATCTACTCAACAAGCCATAAGAAAGGCCGTAGTAGAGGAATCCCTATCACAGCAACCAGAGAACGAAGAGCTGTCAAATCCCAGCTCTCCCGATCTGATGAACTCAAGTGATCAGATTAAAATCTTATAACGTGGTTAAGGATCAAGATACTACCTACGTTCGGTACTATCAATTGAATCCAAACCTGCAAATCCTTCAACAAATCCGTAAAGCACAAAGCGAGGATCGAAGGAATTTTTCTTCAACAAGTCCGCCAAAGCATAAAGCAAAGGACCAAAGAAAATTATCCCAAAGTTCATGAAAAGCCCAAGGCTGAACTATGTTGATTCTGTCATCAACAAGTCCGTTATGCATAAAGCTCAGAACTGATGACTCTTTGCCACTGACCTAGTACAAACCTAAGGGTTCAGGTCACCGGCATCTACCCCTTCATCAAGCCCGCCAAAGCTAGAAGCAAAGGGCAGAAGGCGTACAAATTTTCTGATAAGTCACCAAAGACAAATCAGACAACCCTTCACCAAGTCTACAGCACAAAGCATAGGGCAGAAGGATCAAAATCTCAACATTCAGGCCAAGGCCGCAGAAGCACCCTGGATGATATCTACAAATGTCCCTAAAGGCTGGGGGCATTTTAAATATTTATTTGGGTCAACATCGCTCTGCATGCCGAGATCCCCAAATAAATATTTAAAATTTCATCAAAATACAACCAGATGATAGAAGAATCTTGAGCAGATAATATCCACTAGCGTCAATCTACAAAGACAAGATATCAACCTTCCATGGACATGTCTAAAAGAGCAGTAAAAAAAAATTAGTGTGACATCCAAAAAAATTTTTGGAGATCCACTAAATGAACAATCAGCGTGACATCCAATCAAAATCTTGGAGATCCGCTAAAGGGAACCACTGTGTGACATCCAGAGTGAATATTTGGAGATCCACAGAGTCAATCAACATACAACAAACGTAATTCGCTCTGGGCGCGAACCACATTTGTTGGGGGGCATTTGTTGACCCATATATCTCAAACCACGTGCGAAAAGACCAAATCGGTCATCGAATTCTGCTAGGTCGAGTCCCCTCGCTATTGAATTGAACGAGATCTGTCAAAAGGGAAGACCGACCCCCGAAATTAAAGCGCGAGGCTATTATAATGACGTCGGATTGACGAACAGGCTGCGTCGTTGCGTTCGAAACACCGAAATCACCCTAAATGCACTATCAATTTGTTTAATTGAGGTTGTGCACGCAAATCGAGGCGGTCCAGTGCAAGAATTAGCCTCAATGTTACTCAAACGACGTCCGATCACGAAACGGATAGCGTCATTGCGACTGGAGCGTCGGCAATACCCTAAATGCACTATCAATTTGTTTAATTGAGGTTGTGCACGTAAATCGAGGCAGTCCAGTGCAAGAATTAGCCTCGATGTTGCTCAAACGACGTCCGATCACGAAACGGATAGCGTCATTGCGACTGGAGCGTTGGCAATACCCTAAATGCACTATCAATTTGTTTAATTGAGGTTATGCACGTAAATCGAGACGGTCCAGTGCAAAAATTTAGCCTCGATGTTGCTCAAACGATGTCCGATCGTGAAACGGACTACATCGTTGTGTTCGGAATATCGAAAATATCCTAAATGCACTACCAATTTTTAAATTGAGGTTGTGCACGCTAATCGAGGCGGTCCAGTGCAAAAATTAGCATCGACGTTGCTCAAACGGCGTCCGATCGCGAAACGGACTGCGTCGTTGCGACCGGAACATCAGCAATACCCCAAATTCATTATCAATTTATCCAATTTCGATATTCGCCGAAATCGACACGCAAATCGAGAAGACCACATGCGGATCGAGGCGATTTTGGACTGATTAAAGGACTGCTAGCATTTTGAATTAATGCATGGTGACCTATCACTAATTTGGCTGTTTACTTATAAAATTTTATTAAAATAGTATAAGCCAAAGAGAGAAATAAATTCAGGCCATTAAATGCTCATTAATAATATTTGCTTCTTTTGTTAAGCTCCTCATTCTATCAATCCACGTCACAGTCGAAACCTTCCTTTTTTTGTTATTATGTCGTCTCGAATTACAGCTAGCCTCTGACCTTTGCCTTGTCGTTAAAAAATAAAAAATGAAGCTAGTGAGCACTGCTTGGCTCTCCTGGTTCACACACGAGCTTTCAAGAGATTCACTTCTACCTTGAATATCCTGCTCACAAATCCCCCTTCAACCATTCGGCTCCAGCATCTCAAGCCACGGTCCTCCTTGCTCTTCTCTGTAAGCCTCCGTCCACAAGAACCCCAACTGTCCATCTCTATTATTGGCCAAACCTCCTAATTCTTCTTCTCCACTTCCTTATCTCACACCACCTACAGCTCCACCTATCCATACGAAATCCAGTTCGTGACCTCTATTATCCGTATCCCCTCAATCTCCCTCCTCCACTCCCTTGCAACCTCTGCCACTTTTCCACCTTCAAACCTCTTCCTCACATCAAAAAAAAAAAATCTGCAGCAGAGATCTTGTTTTCTGGACCCTCTCAGGTGAAGACTCTAACAAAGTCCCTGCCCGTCGAGCCCTTGCGTCAGTTTCTTGCTCGAACAGAGAACTACAGCAGCACTTCAATTTTTTTTTTTAAAAAAGAGGGTCGGGGAAGATGCCTCTCTTTTTCTGTCCCTCTCTCTATCTTTGCTACTATGAACTCAAATTATTTTGGTATTTGCATGATGTAATCATGCCTGGATGGTATCAATTCTATATAATTCCTCATATGCTTGCATCAGCATGTCAGATAAAGTAGCATTTACTTCTGCATTCATACAAAAAAAATGCTTTATGAGGTTCATTTGTTTTCCTGAATTTGAAAAATATGCTTCAGCCGAAATCCATTCAAATTTTTTTTTCTTTTTTTTCCACGTGGAGCCTGCCATCTGCTGTAGGTTGTGTTGAAACAGTCATATTCTGTCTTCAGGTTCCAGCCTAAAGCACTTGGTTTCTTCGCCCAAACATCATTCTGGTATCCCAAAACAGCCCAAAATATTTCTCATTTTCTAATTTTCTCAGTCCAAGACAGAACCTAATTACTGAATTTTTCAGCCCAAACAGCAGTCCTTACAACAAAATCCCTCATTATTTCCACTTCATTTTCCTTTTGATTTGTTTGATCTTATTTGGGGTAATTAACTGTATTAGATTGCACTTCATTTATCTATTTCCAGCATTGATTAATGTCGTTGGGTAGTGACAGTTACATGCACATATATGTATATATTCATTGTGTGTGTATCATGTATTCCTGTGTAAATATGAATGATGAGAAAAGGAAAAGAAGTGTGGGAAAGTAAAAAAAAAGAGTGAAAGAGAGTGGAGTTTCAAAAAAAGAGAGTTCAAAAAAAAAGAGAAGAAAAGAGAGCAAAAAAAAAGAAAGAAAAAAAGAGAGAGAGAAGAAAAAAAAAAAGAGAAATAAAAAAAAGAGGAGAGAACTTTCCAAAAAAAAAAAAAGAGAAAAAAAAAATGCTTTCTTAATTTTTTTGAACCGTTTCTCTCTCCCCTACCTCGGCATGCGTGTCGAGTCGGTGGTCTGCCTATACACGCTTTTCTCTAGCGTGGTAGGAGGGGCAACCGGCGCGACACCCACGACAAGGTAGGCGAGAGTCCTTCGGTTCCAAACCCTACTCTCGTCGTTCGTGGCGCACCGAAAAACCGCCTATACACGCTTTTCTCTAGCGTGGTGGGATGGGAACCCGGTGCGACGCCCACGACGAGACTGGGATATTCATAAGTACCCGCTCGCGGGGAAACAACTACTTTTCTATCATAAGTACCCGCTCGCGGGGAAACAACTGCTTCTCTTTTGTAATAGGTACCGAAGACCCATACACGCCTTTCTCTAGCGTGGTGGGGACAAAGATTTTACACGGCCTCGGTGTCCTCGTACGAGGACACCTACCGTACACGCTTTTCTCTAGCGTGGCGGGAGGCCCAGTTTTCCGTAGTTTTCCCCTAAACGGGGAAGACGCCGGGAGGCTGCCGAAATTTCGGGTGAATATGCCACTATACTCGGACATGATTTGGACTCAAATGAACATGAACCAGTGGACTTGAGCATGAACTGCAATGACTTGTATTTGGACACTAATCAAATGATTAAGCAAGGCTTGAACTAAATAAAATAAATTCAAACTTGAACCAAAATTGAATATTAAGTAAGCATAATTCTAACTTAAGCAAAGATCTGAATTGAACACAAGGAGCAAGGACTTAAACTAAATGAACTAATTGTTGTAGACATGAGCTCAAATTGGCCTCATGCTTGAACTTTATAAGCTTTGAACTAAAAATAATGAGCTTGGATTGAACTCAATTTGGACTTGAGCTTAATTCAAGAAAGTGCTATACAATGATTTTGAAATTGGAATAGCAATAATCTATAACTTTAAATTCAATTTGGATTAAAGCTTACTAAAAAAAAAAAGTCATCAAAATCATGAACTATGATTGATAAAATCAAAGATTCAAGCATGAATTGATCATATGCTTAAAGGTGAAGTTTTGGATAATAAAGAATTTATAATTATCATCTCAATTGTAATGGAAATGTTGGAGAGCACATAAAAAGAAAATTGTAAGAAGGTATGGCTTGGTTACAAAGCCATCCATATGAGAACTTTGGAGCACGAAAATCAATTTGTAATATTGGGTATAATTCATTCCCAAGTGACAATTGATTGAACAAAAATGAGGCATGCCATGAATAGAAGCAATGTATCTATATTGTGCTCTTAAGTGATTGAAAGTGAATTGAAGATGATTGGTGCCAAGCAAACGACACAAGGTGCTTAGTAAAATTATCATCCAAAAAAGTCCCTTTCAGACTACAAGTCATGTTCAAAGATAATGAAGGTTGTGTGACATGTAGCATCATTCACTCACAAATGATAGTGAAGGGTCATGCAAATTGTTTGAATAACCCATAAAGAGTATGAATGATTGTGACAATGCATACACAAGCATATGCTAAGTATTTGTGGGCTTTAATGTAATTTGCTTGAAGTAGTTTTATTCAAATGAATTTCATACAAGACGTACAACTCAAATGAAGGTGGTGAATGTCACAACACTCCTACAATCAACCATATTCGACCTTACAAGCAATACAATAGAAGAAGATTCCGCATAAGTCATGGAGTAGAATGTGGGAGTTCGTATGATCAACAACAATTCAACTCCCAAAGATCTGCAACACATACGATTTCTCTACGAATACAAACGTATGTGCCACAACATCCACTCAAGGGTAGATGCATAAAGACTACAGTAAGTGCAGTGTCCTGTAGTCAATTTCAATCTAAGGATGAATACATCTACCTCCAGCAATGGTGGATGTATCGTAAAGCCAAAATCACAGCATAATGCATAAAGACTATAAGTTCCTACGAGCTTCTACAACCCAATGCAGGAGATTAGTTAGTGCATTACGATCCCACCTACAAAATCAATAAATAGTGCATGACAGTCTACCTGTACGAAGCAGCGAATAACTTAATTCAGAAGCTGCTACGTCACGCCACCGGATCTGCAACATTCGTACAAGCAGACAGAAGGCGTCTATTCCAAAAATACCCCCGCACGTGCACAATAGTTTGTATACACATAGGCACACTAAAAGGGGAAAATATAATTCAAACCCGCATGGGCCCCGACGAACGTGTTATTGGTACACACGTGACGTCTAGGGATGCTGCACGGGTTGACAAGTGAATTCAGGTTCGAAACCGATCATTCTATACGGGTCAATAGAAATCGACAGGGTTCGAACCATTAAGCAAATATAAAGTTGTGGTGACCAGTATATTTACTTTAAAACATTCATATTAGACCTACAATAATATGAATTCACTAAAAAAGGCACGAAGCCTACGAAACCCGATCCTCAGTCAATAACTTGACTAAGTTGACAAGGTTCAAGTTTTAAATGGAAATGACCCCAAAACACCCCGACGATGGCCGTGTTGAATGCAGATCTCAACCGGAGGGGTTCCCAAATACTTTCAATCGTCTCCCAAATATCCATATTCCAAAGCTCCATCCAAAAACTCCACAAAAATCTCAAAATCCCAAAAGTCCAAAATATTTAAAATTTAAATCAATCCATTAACACACTTAAAAGCGAAATCCATCCACCCTCCGCAACAGTCTGTCGGGGTGGACAAATTCAAATAAACTCTAGCTCACGAAGAGCCAAATGCCTAGTCGAAAATATCACTAGGATCCATTCTCAAAAAGTCTGCTGCCAGTAAGGACGTGGTACGTGTCCTCTAACCGGCAGTTTCGCCGCCAAATGGCACTGCAGGTAAACGGTTATGACCCGGGGCCCTCTAAACCGAGTGGTTTTGCCGCCAAATGGCACCACAGATACCGGTTATGGCCAGAGCCAATACGTTCCTTAATGGCGTTAAATCCTTGAGATATGAATCAATAGGATATGATCGATAGGGCACAAAGCCCTCTGTTAGCTAAGGTGGATTCAAATTTGTCCCCTTAGACAAACATTCAACCCCGGTCTACAAGGTCCCCTTGGACGAAGCAACCCATGGCTGCCGACAAGGATCCTTCTGTCAGGTTGGGTCGACTACCTCCTCTGACTAAGTAGACCAGGGATCACGATGGCCCGGGACGACGGAACCATGGGATCTTGATCGGGTCCATCATCCATTCCCCCACCATCCGCTTTAAGTGCATGATGGTGAAATTTCTATTTTAAATATCGATTTTCTAAATCTCCAAACTTTTCCTATTTTTCAACATCCAAATCTTCAAATTCCCAAATTTCCTATACCTATTGCTGCTACTATATGCCTGGTACTACGTATCTATGGATACAACGTATCTGATTGACGACTAGCCTTAATCGAAAGTTCTCTCTCGTGATCGGGAGGGGTAATTAACTATAGGGGCTTGCGCCTATAGGAAACCAGAACTCAGATCATAAAGTCCTCACAAAATGAGGGCGAAATCTCTGGGTAGTGTCTTATCTACAAACCCATCTGCCTTCCAAAATTTACCCCGGAACTTAGTTCGTTAAAACTCCCTCGCCGAATAAAGAAAAGCGATGCGGAGGCCGGGGCCGAATTTTCGGAGCCCACATAATGACATTTGACTTAAACTTTAACTAAAACCTAATAATTAAAATCAGACTCAAGAATCATAAGAATGACTCAATCAAAGAAAAATGAATAAAAAAGGACTAATGCATGAATTGATGAGTCGAATTCAGACTATCCATGCTTGCAAAATGAACGGAATTAATTGAAATGGAAGATGCACCTGTGGAAGACATGTAGTGATGAAGGATACAGTCATAAGGAACATGACCACAATAATTTGATGACAACTCAACTCCAATCAAGTGTATCGATTCCCCATGAAGCAAAAAAGGTAATTAATATCATCTGGCTCCTGAGTATAAGAGATATACTAACAACAAATGCACAGAAGAAAATTGAGGGTGAATGCAACCCGACCAATGATCAAATGACAAATCACAGATGAACATGGTGACTTGCGTACAAGTGACGACAAGAGATATGTTACAGATCTAACAAGTCCCTAATACATAGGGATATTCATGTAAAGTATCAATTTGCAAGCAATGATGGAGGATCCTTTGTACAAGGAATAACGTACAGACAAGTGGCAATCATCAACTAACAAACAAGCATATTTGTGCTCTTATGAACAATGGTAGTGAACAAACTACAAATATGAAAACTTCCCTACGATTGATGTCAACCGTCTTTCAAGTATACACAGTGGTCCTTATGAACACCAAAAGACATGCAAGTAAAATGTTACGGTCCATCAATTAAATAAATCAATTTCCTGTTCAGTGGTACTGTAGGAGGCTTGTCCCCACATTCAAAATGTTGGTTGCTCTGATGCACCGACACTTCGTTTTAAGAGGGTATGCAGTGTCGAACACGTGTCGGACACAGACACGCGTCCGACACGGCAGGGACACATGTTAGACACGTCATTAGTGTGTCCCATTTAAAAAAAAATTAAACCGGACACACGTGTTCGGCTACTGTATAATTAAATAAATAAAAAAACCATAATCCCGATATTTCATATTAGTCGGTTCACGGTCGAGTCTTCATCTTCACTCTAATCCCATATTCCTATTTGTATTCTTAGTCTTCCCAAGCGATTGAGGCGAGTAGTGATCAGTTGGAGATCTTTCCCGCGAGCAACGGTCACCTGGAGATCGCAACCTTGGTTTTCCCTTCCGGCCGTAAGCAACAAGCCTTCCTCCTTAGTTTCAATGATTCCCTGGATTTGTGATCAGAAGAGCATATTTTTTTTCTAAAAAAATTTTATTTGTTTTGGATTTTGGAAAATAAAACTATCTAAATCAAACCCTAGGTTGTAGGTTGTTCAGTTGTTCTTATTTTTTTTACCTAAATTATATCAAATCAAGGTCGAACCCCGCTGGGAGCAGCACCCCTTTGGACCCTCGGCATATCTACAAAGTTTGCCATGAATCTTTACAAAATTTTAGTTTAGTAGGTTGTTCAGTTGTTATTTATAAAAGTTAAGAAGTTGTATACATAGTCATAACGCATGATGCAATAATTCTTTAATTGTTTTTTATCTTTGTTTGCCAATTTTTAATTGTTTTACAATATGTCATCCAATTTATTAAGCCTTTATTTCTTCTACTTTACCAGTGAATTTAAAAGCAAAATGATCATAATGCTAGTGGTAGTGGTTCAAAAGAGCCATATGTAAAAACTGATAAGCCGTTATGTATTCATGTTACAAAGTTAGAAAAAACTTTTGAAGGGAGAATTTGTCATTCAAATACAATTATTATGATGACACCTACAAAGAATCATATTTTAGGATGAAAGCACATCTACTTAAGATTGCTAGCCATGGAATTAAAATGTGTCCTAAGATTACTACGTCGCAGTTGATTGAATTGAACAGACAAGTTAATGAAGATAAATATCTAGGATCAAAAAGACACTTCCTAAAGAGATACCTTTGTCATATACCCATGGTTCATCTCACATTTCTTCCTCATCTGTTAGAGTTGATCATTCATTATCTTTTAGAAGTGAAGGATATGAATCAAAAAAAAAAGAAAATGAGTTGCTAGTAGTTCTTTAGAGAAGGCTTTTAACATGCAGGAGTGAGGAGAATTGGATGGTGAAATTGCAAGGTTATCTATTTCAGCGGGACTTCCTTTCAACTTTGTATAAAATCCTTATTACAAAAATGGATTCACTTTTACATGTAATAACAACCTTGCAGTTTATATTCCACCTAGCTACAATGCAATAAGATCAAAATTATTGGAAAGAGAAATAACACATTGAGACATTGCTTGAACCAATGGAAAGAAAAAGGTGTGAGTTTAATATGTGATGGTTGGACTAATCCTCAAATAAGACTACTCATTAATTTCATGGTCATTATAGAGAATTACCCAATGTTTATTAAAGCTGTGAATTGTGAATGAGAATACAAGAATAAATATTTCATTGTCAATTTGATTAAAGAAGTGATAGTCATGATTGGACCTTTAAATGTTGTGCAGGTTAATACAGATAATGCAACGGTGTGTAGAGTTGCAGGATTGTTGGTGGAGCAAACTTATCCTCATATATTCTGGACTATATGTGTTGTGCATACTTTAAATCTTACTCTAAAAAATATTTGTGTAGCAAAGAATACAGAGGCTAATGAAATTATCTATGTTGAATGTAATTGGATAACAGTTATTGCAAATAATGCTATTCTGATCAAAAATTTCATTATGAACAACTTTATGAGACTTCCAAAGTTTAATAATTTTTCACATTTGAGAATGTTAGTTGTTGCTTAAACTTGTTTTGCTTCTATAATAATCATGTTGAGAATATTCAAATAAATAAAAAATGCTCTTCAATTTATGGTGATTAGTGAGAAGTGGTCTTGCTATCGAGAAGATGACGTTAGAAAGATAAGGTATGTAAAAGAAAAAATCTTAGATGATTTGTGGTGGGATGATGTAGATTACATTTTGGCTTTCACTAATCAAATTTATGATATATTGAAAGAGACTGACACAGATAAATCATGCTTACATTTGATTTATGAGATGTGGGACTCTATGTTATAAAAAAGTAAAAAAATTATATACAGATATGAAAGAAAGTCACATGATGAAGATTAAAGTTTTTAGAGCGTTGTCTATACCATTATTGAGGATAGGTGGAGCAAAAGCAACACACCTCTGTATTGTTTGGCTCATTCAGTAAATCCAAGGTATATTTATATTCATCTTTTAAACTAATTTTAAATTTCTTGGTAAGTGAATAAATTATTTTATATATTTTGAATTATTTGAAAGTATTAAAGTAAAGAATGACTTTAACAAGACCTTCAACGTGTCACCACAAAAAGATTTAGAGATTTCAAATATGAGAAAGATATGGTTGAAATGATATTTCCCAAATGAGGGGAGAAGAAAGATTAATATAGAACTTGCAAAGTTCTTTGAATATTTAGAAGTTTTGGTGATTAAGAATCTTTGGTTGATAAATAGAGGATGGATCTGAAAATATGATGGTTGATTCATGAAGTTTCAGCATCGCTTTTTCAAAAAATAGCAATAAAATTTCTTGTTCAAGTATCTTCTTCTTGTTCTGAAAGAAATTGGAGCACATACTCATTTATTAAATCGATGAATAGGAATAAAATAACTGCACAACGAGCTAAAGATTTAGTTTATGTGCATACAAATCTTCGACTTCTATAAAGGAAGACCCCACTTTATATGACAGGTGATAACAAGATGTGGGATGTTGTTGGAGATGGATTCGAGTGCCTTGATGATATGGGATTATTGGAGGTTGCAAATCTTTCTTTAGATGAACCAGAGTTGAAAGCAATGATATTCAATGATAATGATATTGAAGGCCAAAGACCAACCTCTAAATCTAATTCCATCATTCCCTCTATTGAGTAGTTGAACCTTCATGTTGTACTAAATGATTTTTTTGCTTATATTTTTATGGTTGTATTAGACATTTTGTACTAAATATTTTTATGTTATAAGCTAAATAATTTATCCTGACATTAATTTATTATTGTTTGCCATTTATAATATGATTCACTTTCATTTATAAAAATTATATTAAAAAAATATAATGTCGTGTCCACGCCACACCCATGTCCTATAATTTTAAAAAATGTCGTGTCCCGTGTCCGTGTCGTGTCATGTCTGTGTCACCATGTCCGTATCGGTGCATCATAGGTTTGTTGTAACAAGGGGATTCGATATGCAATGAAAATGATGATGTGACACATGTAGAGGCATTCAAGTGAATACTAACACATTGCAATGCGCTCAACGGAGTTAATGACCCATGTTTGACAAATGTGCTGTTAAAGATTAATGCAAAGTTTGGTGGCCTAAACTCATAATTACAAATAGAGAATACATCTGCCATTCCAATCATCTCAAGGGTTACAACAATTATTTTAGCTATAAATATCTTGTATATTTCTCCTATACGACCAGATGTGCCTTCAATCACTACGATGTCCGCTCGAGGCAGTAATTATTGATTTCGACGTATATGACATCAGCAAGGACACAATCACCTAATGTTGAAATGATTGATTCCCTATTTAGGTCAACAACAGAAAATAATGAGGATGGCATAATCAAAGAGTTGCCCACTAATTCCTATACGAGTCGTGGGAAGAAAAAGTCATATCAAATCATTATGAAGTGAATGAATCTCAGTTAAACCAAATTCTGAACATTGAATTGGATAAGACTATTAAAACTTGCAAGTTTCTTGAGAAATAGTGATCATACATCCAATATGCCATCCACAGGGAAAGGCTAAGAGGCTACGACAAATTCAAATTTCCATGCGCTATCGTAGTATATCCGCTAGATATTCCAAAATGCCCCCCGCACATGTACTGTTATATGTATACACATAAGTACATAGAAGGGAATGTGTAATCAAACACCCATATGGGCCTCAA
>CM028354.1:6246617-6418166 GCA_016618105.1 Dendrobium huoshanense
AAAACTATTAGACCTTGCTTCTTCCTTAACTTCGCAATCTTAGATATGCCTTCTTGGTTCCCTTCTTGAAAACCAATGATAATAACCATCCCCTTCATATAAATCTTATAACACATGATGAAAAGAATTTTTCATTTCGTGTTCTTCTTGATATCATCATAATTGGTCGAACGCATATCATGATCTCACATCACAAATGCCACAAGGTGCTGATGTAAACATTAGAATTCCTTTTACAAATCTTCTAATGTAAAACAAGGGCATGACATTGACGGTTTCTGCTAGGAAGCAATCAAACCTAAGGCTCGGAAGCCAAACCATATAAATCTTGGTTTCTTTGTAGTCATGTGCTCTATTTCCCTATTGTATTTATTTCATGCAAATCAGTCTTGATCCTGATGATGCTTCTGCATATCATATTTTGACATCTCTTGTTATAACATTTCAAATGGATGAAGAGCCAGAAAGCCTAGGTGTATAGGTTTTGGGTGTTGAAATAACAACTTCCTTACCAAATGTCAAAGCCAATGGATTATAGGTTGTGGGTGATGAAAATACCAACTTCCTTGCCAAAGCTCATACCTTGTGCCCATTAAACTCAAAGTGAGACCAACAACGCAACAAGTGGCAACTAACATGAATTAATCAACACACAAAAATTTTGATCAGAGATGCTTAATCATCAAATCTATCTAAATAGAATCAATCAAGCATCACTTATACTTAAATCTTACATTGTAATGCAATGAAAATATTTGAAACAACAAACATAATCCAATCCAAGCACTCCTCTTACATAGATAACAAGTTTAGAAATTATGTCAATAGCTTAACTTCAACATAAAGTAAACAGAATGCACATTAGTCCAAAAATAAAAAACAGTTACCTTCACATAAGTTCCGACACTCATTCATGTTTCCAGTCCAAAAGCAGTAGCTCAAATGATAACTTCACTCACAAGCCACAATAATGAATATAAAAGAGATGTGACAAATAAAAGATGAGTAACGGTTTTATTTATTAGTCAAATATTGGGAGAGTCTCTCTTGTAATTTAAGGCCTGATTACCTGGAGGTCCGAGCCTAATTCTTAGTAATGAAATAAAAGAAGAGTGGTTCTACTAACTCTGTCTGAACTCTAGTAGCATGAACAGCTATCTATTGCATAAATATTGAGTCAAAGAAGCACGGAATCAGTTTTTTTTTTCCCGTAACTTTGGGCCTAGAGGCAATTAGACAAAACTCAAAATCTCAACTCTTCCTCTCTAAGTTAACACAATCCCCAATTTTAAGACAGAACATGCAGTATATGTACTAGGTTGTCCAATCGCCAAAAGTAGCCAAATTACCAATCGCAACGCATTGTAAATATGTAGGAGAAGATGGGCATACTTTTTTACTGCAGACAAATGAGCGGAAATTAAAATCTAGGGGTTGTTTGGATTCATGATTTATGCACGATTTACTGTAAATTCTATCAATCTGGATTTGAGAAGATGTTAAATCTCACATTGAAATAAATCATCCACTTCCATCTTTTTTTCCCTAAATCCTGAATTTACTAAATCCGGGAGTTCAGCATATTTACAGAATTTGGCCGAAGAAGCGTGCAAAAGGGAGAAAGATCATTACCTTTGCAGCTAGCTCCCGTCGAGACTTCCAATCTGAAATCGTCTAAGGAGGTGAAGAAGCTTTGGACTCATCCAAAATGCTGCTTAACGCAACGCTGAAGCAGCAGCGAAGAAATGGCAACAAGGAAAAGCAAACTCTAGAAAGAGATGAGAAATTATAGAGATAGATAGGCAATGACAGAGAATAATATAATTTCTACAGTGATTAGGTATTTTAATAACACTGCCGTTGCTAGGTCCCAAGTCCTGGATGAGAAAAATAGAGAGTTGCGTTAGGTAGTCGACAGCCAGCGTAAAACTTGTCGAACAATAATGACATGAATCCTTTAAGAAATTGTGTTAATGCTAGAGCGTCCCCTGGAAGCGACACGCTGTATGGCCTGGATACAGTGACAAGTGTGCAAGGGCCACTACACTAGCGCTCGGGTGCAGTGTTAAATAGGCAAGGGTTCCCACATCAAGGACGGATGTGGGCAAAGAAGGTAGTCCATGAAACTAAAATTAGGATAGGAACTTCGAATATAGGTTCTCTTACGGGAAAATTAATGGAATTAATAGATAGTATGATTCATAGGAAGGTAAATATTTTGTGCATTCAGGAAACTAAATGGGTTGGAGAGAAGGCTAAGGAAATTAATAGTTTAGGATTTAAACTTTGGTATTTAGGTAGAAGTCGTACTAAAAATGGTGTAGGTGTTATTATATATAGAGTTTAAATGATAATGTTATAAAAATTAATAGGATTGGAGATAGAATTATAGCTTTAAAGATTGTTGATGATGATAAGATTGTTAATATTATAAATGCTTATGCTCCTCAAGTAGGTTTTAATATGAGTTCTAAATTAAATTTTTAGAATGACTTAGAATAATTAATACAAAAGATACCTCTTGAAGAGAGAATTTTTTATTGGAAGAGATTTAAATAGACATGTTGGTAGAGAGGTAGATGATTTTAAAAGCATTCATGGTGGCCATGGATTTGGAACGATGAATGAAGGTGGCAAGACCATATTGGACTTTTGTTTAGCATATGATTTTTCAATTGCTAATACCTTATTTAAGAAAAGGAATGAGCATCTCATCACTTATAAAAATAGATATAGTACAACCCAGATTGATTATTTTCTTATTAGAAAATTAAATCGTTTATTGCAAAGATTGTAAAGTTGTTCCGAGTGAAAATTTTTGTACCCAACATCAATTATTAGTTTAAGACTTTAAGATAAAGGGGCATGAAATAAATGATAAAGTAAAATGATTTTCTAGGATTAGATGAGAGCATTTAAAGAAGATTAACAAAAATAATTTTGAGAATAAAATTTTAGATCTTAAGATTTTGTCTGTGCATGAGGATGCTAATGTTATATGGGAAAAAGTTGTTAGTGATATTAAGAATATTGCAAAAGATGTCCTTAGAGGTTCAAAGGGAAAAGCTCCTAATAGTAAAAATAGTTGGTGGTGGAATCCAAAGTGCAAGAAAAGATTAAAAATAAGAAGTTTTGTTATAAAAATTAGTTTAATTTTAAAAATTCTGATAATTGGGAAATATATAAAATGGCTTATAAGGATGCTAAGAAAGCAATATGCGATGCAAAGACATTAATTTTTAGTGATTTATATAATAAATTAGATACTAAAGAAGGAGAAAGATATATGTATAAGTTAGCCAAACAAAGAGATAGGAGTAGTAAGAATTTAGTTCAAGTGAAGTGTATTAAGGATGAAGATCAAAAAATATTTTTCTTAGAAGATGATATTCAACAAAGGTGGATGACATATTTTGCTAAACTTTTTAATGAAGATTGTGAAAATAAGATTGACTATACTGACCTTAGCACCCTAAATGAAAATAAAGATTTCTGTTTTTATCGGCATATTAGTAAAATTGAAGTTAGAGAGGCTTTAAACAAAATGAAGGGTGGAAAAACTGTTGGACCTGATGATATACCAATAGAGGTGTGAAAATGCTTAAGAGATGAAGGAATTTCATGGCTTACTAAACTTTTTAATACTATTTTGAAGACTAAAAAGATGTCAGATGAGTGGAGAATGAGTGTGTTAATTTCTATTTTTAAAAATAAAGGTGATGCATAAGATTGTTCGAATTATAGAGGTATTAAGTTAATGTGTCATACTTTAAAATTATGGGAGCGAGTTATGAAGCATAGGTTGCGGCGTGATACTAATGTTTCTCAAAATCAATTTTGATTCATGCCGGGTAGGTCGACTATGGAAGCATACATTTATTAAGAGATTTAATGGAGAAATATAGAGAAAATAAGGATGATCTACATATGATATTTATTGATTTAGAAAAAGCATATGATAAAGTTCCAAGAGAAGTGCTATGGAGAGTTCTTGAAAAGAAAGGAGTCAATAATGCTTATATTCAAATCATTAAAGATATGTATGTAGAAGCTATACCTTATGTTCAAACACAAGATGGATAGTCCAAGTATTTCCCTATTTCGGTTGGGTTACATCAAGGATCAGCCTTAAGCCCATATCTTTTTGCTTTAGTCATGGATGTTCTCACTAGACATTTGCAAGAGGATGTACCTTGGTGTATGCTTTTTTGCTGATGATATTCTTCTTATTGATAAGACTAGAGAGGGAGTTGAAGGTAAACTTGAATTATGGAGGTCAACCTTAGAGTCTAAAGGTTTTCGCTTAAGTAAATCTAAAACGGAATATATGGAGTGTAATTTTAGTAGTAATAAACCTAGTGATGGGATTGTGACTTTGGGCAATCAAGTCATTAATAAGAGTACACGTTTTAGATATCTTGGATCTATTGTTCAGAGTGATGGTGAAATAGATGGGGATATTATCAGCAAAATTCAAGTTGGATGGTTGAAGTGGAGAAATGCATCAGGCTTGTATGTGATAGAAATGTACCCCTCAAACTTAAGGGAAAATTCTATAAGATGGTTGTGAGGCCTGCAATACTTTATGGTGCCGAATGTTGGTCATTAAATGAGAAGCATAATACTAAGTTAAGTGTGGCAGAGATGAGGATGCTCAGGTGGATGAGTGGTTTTACCATTAGAGATAGGATACGAAATGAGCATATACGTGGAGAGGTTGGAGTAGCTCCAGTAGAAGATAAGATTAGAGAGAGCCGTCATAGATGGTTTGGTCACATAAAACGGCGGCCTTCTGATGACCCAATTAGGAAAGTAGAGGTATTAGATTTGACTTATGTTAAGAAAGGTAGGGGTAGACTTAAAAAGACTTGGTTAGAAAATATTAGGAATCACCTTTCTTTATTAGATTTAAACGAGAATTTGACTTTTAATAGGACACAATGGAGAAAAAGGATTCATGTAGCCGACCCCACATAGTGGGATAAAGGCTTGATGTTGTTGTTGTTGTTGATTAGGTATTTTAAGGCTTCATATTGATTATGTAATGTATCTGCTTTATTTGGCTCTCTGCTCATGCTCCACAGGTAGTTATAGTTATTTGAGAGTAAGGGATGTCTCTTAATTTATGTAAAGAAAGTCAATGTCTTAATTTCAAGATTTTATTTATTAGCAGATGAACTTCGCCATAAAACCCGTGAACAAAAATATCTATCATGCTCTAAGTAAACACAAATGAATTTCAATAATTACTGTTATTTTATTGTAATATTTATCAACATAACTCATATTTCAAATAATCATCTTAGATTTTGAATTATGTTGTCAAATAATTTTAAAGTATTTCGCAGCTATCTTAGTAAACAGTTTTCAGGATTTAATTTTAGTAAGATTTACAAAATCCTTCTTGTATCCAAACAGCGCCTAAAAGGAAAGAAATATGAACGCGCGGAGAACCAGAAAAAAGAAATAAGAAAGAAAAAAATCAGATGCTTGATTAGGGTTTTAGAACTCACCAGTGAACTTGAAAGCTAGGTCGGAAATGCACGCCACTACGGACTCCGCAATCTCTAACCCTTGTTTCTTAGCTGTTTCGAAGAGAATGAATATTAACTATAGAGGAGAGGAGGAGAAAGGATTCAACAAGGCGACGTACGTACCCTCGGCCTCGGCAATCCCTATAACAGAAAGGCGGAAACGATTCCTAAGCAGCTCAGCTTTCTCTTCCGTCTCTTCCAGCTTTTCGTATGCACATTCGCGTTCTTCCATTGGTTCCCTCTCCCTCCACGCCCTCAGCGCTCAGGTTCGATTTGGAGGGAAAAATGGGAGTACAATTTCGTGTAGCAGAGAACGAACTCAAGGGCTGTTTGGCGTAGTACTTAAAAATTTTAAATTAGAGATAATGATCAAAATTATCTTTAATAATTTAAATTTTATTTTAATTTTTTATATAAAATTTAAATGAATACTGAATGATTAATTTGATTCTTATTTAAATAATTTAAAATTAATATTTTATTATTATTGTTCTGCAAAAAATCTGAAAGAGCAAATTTATTTATTTTTAAGAGTAAGTAGACCGTAAAGGATTTGTTGCCTAAATTTATTTCTCTTTACCAAACGGGTGTTGTGAAAGGGAGGGCTATCACTGAGAATATTCTTCTTGCCCATGAATTAACTCAAGACTTGGATGTTAAGACTAGAGGGGGTAATATTATTCTGAAACTTGATATCGCCAAAGCCTATGATAATATTAATTGGGAGTTCATTTACTACATGCTTGATCTTTTCGGATTCAACTCTTATTTTATTCATCTTATTAAAAATTGTATTGATAATGTTCATTTTTCCATTATTCTGAATGGTGCGAGACATGGCTTCTTTAAGTCCTCTAATGGTTTAAGGCAGGGTGATCATATATCTCCTGACCTCTTTATTATTGCGGCTGACTTTCTTTCTAGAGGTATTTCTAATTTATTTGAGCATAACCCGGGGCTTTACTATAAAACTTTGAAAGGTTTTCATGTTTCCCACTTATGTTTTGCGGATGACTTCATTGTTTTCACTAATGCTACTATTAATAGATTTCAGAAATTGTTGGAATTTTCTAATGCTTTTGAATTAGTTAGTGGGCTTTCTTTTAGTAAACATAAATGTTATTTTATTGCTTCTAAAAACATTTTGAATACGAGGATTTTAGCCATTAACCAGGTTTCTGGCTTTACTCATTCTAAATTACCGATTAAGTATTTGGGGGTCTTCTTTTTAGAGGAAGACATACTTTTCTTTTTGATGATCTTATTTCTTATATTCATAATAAACTCTTATCTTAGAATTCTAATTTTCTAAGTTTTGGTGGTAGGCTAACTCTAATCAAAAGTGTTCTTTGTGCTTTACATGTTTACATGTTCCAAACCATCTCTCCCACTAAAGAGGTGTGCGGCAGAATTCACAAAATTCTTAATAAGTTCTTCTGGAAAGGTACTTCTATTAATTCTAAAATTTATAGGGCTTCTTGGGACAACTGTTGTGGTGTGTTGAATGAAGGTGGTCTTGGGTGCAAAGATCTTTATGATCTTGCTAAGGCCTTTTCTTATAAACTTTGGTTTAATTTTCGTGCTAAAGAGAACCTTTGGGCCAATTATATGCATTCTAAGTATTGTACTGGCCGACATCCTACTAACATTGTCTCGAAGCAGGGGGATTCCAAAGTGTGGAAAAGACTTTGTAAAGTTAAGTGGGAGGTTGAACCTATTATTTCTTGGGGCCTTGGGGAAGGTAACATCTTTTTCTGGCAAGATAATTGGCTTGGCAATGGTTCCATTGACTCTGCTTTAAATTTCTCTTCTAATGCTCTTACAAAAGTTAATGATTTCTTTACTAATAATGTTTGGGATTTTTATAAGCTCTCTAGTTTTCTTCCTGAGTGTATTAATAATCGCATTTTAATGGTTCCTATTAATACTTTGGTTAAAGATACTATTTTATGTAACCTTTCGAATGATGGTGTTTTTTATATTAAGAAGGCTTGGAATCATTTCAGAAAACAAGGGAATAATGACAAGGTTTTTAATATGATTTGGCATAAAAGTTTCCCCTCTACGGTTTCTATCTTCATGTGGAGACTTTTAAATAAATTTATCTCTACGGAGGATAGGTTGGTTACTAAGGGTTTCAGTTTAGCCTCTAAATGCTAGTGTTGCTTCCATAAAGAGAATTTACATCATGTTTTTATTTCGGGTCCTGTTGCCATTAGAACTTGGACTTTCTTTGATGAAATTTTTAACCTACATTGTTTTAATGCTCATACTACTCTTCGTAATTTACTCAATTTGTGGTTTATTCCTATTAAAGGTCATATTCGTAATATTATTCCTTCTCTCATTCTTTGATATCTTTGGCTTGAAAGGAACAATTCTATTTTTAAGGGCATTAAAATGAATCATATTAATGTTATTGATAGGGTGAATGAGAAGACTTTGGCTTTGATAGCTGGTAATCTTCTTAATGTTAAAAGCTTCCATAATTGCTATTCTGTTGCTAAATATTTAGGGATTCATTTGGGCCAGCCTAGCTCTAAGATCACTGTTGATTACTGGATTAAATCGCCTCCCAATTTCTGTAAACTTAATGTTTCTGTGATGACTGTGAATGGTAAGACTGGCGGTGCGGGTCTTCTCAGGGATTCGTTGGGTGATTTGTTGGTTGCTTTTGTGGGTCAGATTTTTCCTCATCATCCTCAGTCTAATTTGCTTAAGGCTATTTAGTATGGTTTACATTTATGCATTTCTTTGAATGTTCTTAATTTGTATATTGAGGTTGACACTAGTGGTGGTTTAGCTCCCTTGTGTGAGCTTTCTGGTGCTGGTTACTCTCATAACGGTTGTTATATTTTCAAGGACATTAAAACTTTACTATTTCAATTTCATTATCAGATTTCTCAGGTGGGCAGGTTGGGAAATTCTGCTGCTTGTTGGTTGGCTGAATGGGGGTGTACTTTAGATGATATCACTGATATTATTCCTAACTCTATTCCTTTGTACCTTAGAGGTTTACTATACCTTGATAAATGTGGTTCTCCTTATGTTAATGTGTAATTGTGCTGGTCGTGCTGGTAGTTTGTGGTTATTTGCTATTTTCTGGGTGTTCTTTACTCGGTTTTGTTCCAATAATTTTCCTACTATTTATTTATGCTTCCCTGGGTTTTCTTTGTGTTGCATTGGTGCTGGGAGGCTTTGGTTTTTCCATATTCTGTTGGCTATTTCTGATATCTGCAAATTTGTTTTTCATTTAGAATTGTATTTCCTGCTGTTATCATCTTCGAATTCTGCTTCTTTTTCTGCTATGGCTAGGGGTTGTTGGACTAGAGCTATGATGTGGTGGGTTAGTGGACTGAAGCTCAATCCTCTAGTTGCTCTTCTTCTTGGGGGGCTTACTAGTTGGCTGGGTTGCATGTCTTTGGAGTGGTTCTATGGGGGTTCTGTGTTCGTTAATATTGGGTTTGGTGGTTTTACGGGTACTGGTTATTCCTCTTTTATGTCGATTGGAGATGGTGCTGGGGGCTGCTGTTTATTGGTCTTTGGATTGGTGTTTTCTGTGGAAGCTTATTTTCCACTGTTGGTTATTATCGGTATACATGTTGGGCTTCTTTCCTATGCGTTCGTTGGTCCCCCTTTTGTTGAATTGAGCGGCTTAGGGATTGGGCTTATGATGCCTTTTACGAGAATTTATTGAGTTCTCTCTGTCTCTTTCTTAGGCATTGCATTAATTGGAGTTTTCTGTTGTTTTTAATGCCTTTATTTATTTCTTTTCAATCTTTTTATCTTTTTTTGTTGATTACTTCCCTTTTGGGTATAGTTTGGTTTTGTGTTTCTCTCTTTTTTTGCAGGTGCGGATTTTTGCTAGGACCATTTTGGAATTTTTCAGACGGCTTTCCAAGGAGTGGAGGATCCTCTGCGATTTTTTATTGAGGAGCTTTATTGGGTCTAATTTTTGGGTGGAGCTCTTTTTGGATCAGTCCTAGATTTTTTGTAGAAAGATTGTGTTTCTTGTGGAATCTTTCATCTTTCTTTTTTGGATGCTTGTCCGTAGCATCTTTAGCTTGTATTCATTTGTGGTTTTTGCTCTTTCTTTTTGTTTGAGGTTTGTATTGGCTCTTAGGTCCTTATTGTATTATTTTGTGAGCTTTTGTGAGTCGTTGATCCCCTTTTTTCTCTTGTAATCCTTTTTCTTTTTAACATGTATTCCCTTTTGGGGTTTTTGTTAAAAAAAAAATAGACCGTAAAGGATTAAATTTTGAAAATAAATTAGTATGATAATTCTTTTTTAAATAATAGAAATTATTGAGTTATTTATTTCAGAATTTAATATTTATATCAGAAAAACTTCAAAATTTTGTATAATAATTTTTTTGGGTTATAAATCTAATTTTTGCTTCATTATTGATTAAATTCTAGATTTATTAATTCATAATATTCACATAATATAACATATTTAAGTAATTTATCCTTCTCTCAAATATTAAAACAAGACTTAACAAAATGGTTAATGAGGATTTAACAAGATTTAACAATAACATATTTAAGTAATTTATCTGAATTGTACCCGCATGCGGGGAAGCGTTTAAATAAGGAAAGAGAATAAGTCATTAAGATGTAAGCGAACCTGGATGACCTCAGGCTTATTTCCCATATCAATATCTTTATATGTTATTTAATTCTTAAAATTTTAATTTTTAATTACAAGTAGAAAAGTTTTATCCCTAAAGAGCCTAGTGAAATCAGACACATACACATACAAGAAAGAAACCTATAAAAAGTATATCATTTGTAGTATATAAGTAAAGTAAACACATCAATGAAATATCAACCAGAGTAAAAAGTATCCAAAAGTCCATGGCAAGTGACATATAATATACAACACAGGGTCTGTAGAAAAGTAATAGTGACCAGACCCCAGCGACAACAACCTTGATTTTAATCCTACGAAACGATAGAAATTTTAAAAATAAGGCATTTTTATCTTGATCTTCGTTTTCTAGATTCTTTATTGGTCTCCTTTATTCTACCTCCTCATAGCACATTCTCTAGAATGATATCTAAATAGAAAGAAATCCCCTTGGGGATTTCTATTCACTTTTGATCCCTTATATTTAAAATGCCTTATTTTTAAATTTTCATAACTCCATACTTTGAATAAAATTATATCAAGAAAATAAAAGAAAAAGTCTAGACTCTCTTACAAGATTATCTTAAATAATTATAATAAAAATATCTCAAGTAATTATATATGAAAATGAAAGTACTCAAGACAATCACACATGATCATGCTCTTATTTATTTAGAAGCTAAGCAGCTGAAGCACCTATAATAATTATATAAGATTTATTTATTTCGAACACCCTTTTAGCATTATATCAGCATGGCCACCTGTAGAAAATATCATAAGTATCAAAGTTGATCATAACCTATGGGTAATCTATTGTCCATCACGTTATAGAGATAATATAGTAATCCCTCTCTTGGTTAACCGTTGGGACATAAGCTTAGGTCTAACAACCTAATTCATATTGAACAAGTTTCAACAGCTTCTAGGGTTCCCAGTCTATGAGCATGCTAACATCTGCTAGCAAATTTACTTATAAGTACTCCATTTAAGATTTTTGGGCTTCAAGATGGCGTGTTAGGAACTAGTGGGGTTACGTACAAGTAAATAATATGGTTTTTATAGAAAAAAAAATTGTAAGCTTTTTAGCCCATTTTGAACTACTAAGGCATTTGGATGTATTATTCCCGGCCTGTCTAGTAGAGGGAAGCTTGAATATGACGCAGAGGTACTTTTTGTTGAGTCTAGTAATTAGGTTGTTAAGCCTAAGTAAATGTCCCACGGCTACCAAGAGGGGGGTGAATTGGTAGTTTTAAAATTTTAAACCCTCTTAATGATAAAGTTGAACCGAAATAAAATTTTCTTTTAAAGTTTGTAGAAAAATGTTTTTCAACCACAGAGTTGTTAAAACTGAAATTTAAAATGCGGAAACGTAAAAGCAATAAAGTAAATGACACCAGATTTATAGTGGTTCGGTCTATAACCAGACCTACATCCACTCCTCAGAGGCACCCTCTGAGTATTGCACTAATACCACAAAGTGACTCTCCTTTAGCACCCACAGCAAGGCGGAGAAGCCTGTACAAAACACTCTTTTCACCACTCCCCGGTGCAGCAGAGAACCGTCGTCCTTTTACACAATCCACAGTGCTGGCAGAGAACCGTCGTCCTTTCACACTCTCCTAGTATGGGCAGAGAACCGTCGTCCTTTCACACTCTCCTAGTGTGGGCAGAGAACCCTACGGCTGTTCACACTCTCCAAGTGTAGGCAGAGAACCTTCTTCCTTTTACACTCTCCTAGTGTAGGCAGAGAACCCACGTCTGTTCACACTCTCCAAGTGTCGGCAAAAAACCGGACCTTCTTGAATGATCTTCTCACAAGAATCTAGAAGGAAGAAAGAAAAGAGTGAAGAAATCCAATTTCACAAGTAGAGATTCTTACCTTAGCAATCCAAGTGAAGCCTTCTTGCTCCAATGGTAGGAATCCTCCTTTGAATGCTCTCTTCCACTCTCCCCTTGGCTATTCTCTCAATAGGCATGAAGATAAAATGACAAAAAGATTGGGTGGCAGTATAATTTGGACTATTTATACAAAAGACATGAAAAACCGCCCAAAAACTGCATATTTTCAATTCTGTACGCAGTGGATCGTCCCGTACGATCCTGGATCGTCCTGGACGATTTTACTTAAACGATCTGAAACGACCCAATTTGTATATGTGTACGAAATGACTTCGTACAGCTGATCGTCCTGTACGAACTAGGTTCGTCCAGTACGAACGGTTATTACAAGGTCGGTTCTAGAAACTGCTGAAAACTGTCCTAAGTCGGTTTATCGTTTGGACGAAAATATGTTCGTCTGGACGAAAATTTTCCAGAGAGCCGATCGTCCTGGACGATTATTTATTTCGTCTGGACGAAAATTTTCCAGAGGACCAATCGCCGGGGACGATAATTTGGTTTCGTCTGGACGAAAATTTTCCAGAGAGCTGATCGTCCGGTACGATAATTATTTTCGTCTGGACGAAATTTTTCCAGAGAGCTGGTCGCCTCGTACGATGGTAAAATTTGTCTGGACGAAATTTTACAGAGAACCCATCGTCCGGGACGATATTAAAATTCGTCCTGGACGAATAGGACTTAGAAAAATTTTTCAATGCAAGTTCCTATTCGTTCCAAATGCTCTATAGGAGATAACTGACAGATCGTCCAGTATGATAAATATCGTCCTGTACGATCAGTATAGAATTTCAAGATCTCCTTATTTGTGTGTGTAAGATTTTATTCACTCAATTACAATCACTCCCTTTCAAAATTAATTCAGAGAAAAGACAAACTTCAAATAAACAAAATTTCTCATGTTGAAATTGATTTGAAGTTTTCGTAGTCTGGAGTCTGATTTTCCTGAAATGTTAGTACACACAAGAGCAAGTGCAAATCTTCTGAAATTGATAGGAGATAACTATACATTTGAACAATAATGTTTGGAATCATCAAAACTACATAAGTTGCACAAATATAAATAATTCAAATAGCAACTATTCAAACAATCTCCCCCTTTTTGATGATGGCAAAACAATTATTATTAGTATGGTTTCAAGTTAAAACAAATCTCTTATCTCCTAAACTCCCCCTGAATTTATGAGTACATTAAAATAAGGAGGCATTAAAGAACAATATTTTTGTTTTTCAAAAATTTTAATAGAAAACACAAACCACAAAAACCCACAAAAACACAAACACAAACATAATAATTTCTCCCCCTTTTTGACATCAACAAAAAGTGAAGAAGAAAAAGACAAGAAATGTAAATAATAATATGAAATTCATTGTTAAAATTTAATCTAAATTGTGATTTGACATAGGGTATGCAATTTTAAACTAAAGATATTAGGTCAATCATAGAAATTCATAAAATTTATGAAATGATATAACATTGTAAGTAAGAAGAATTTATCAAAGACATGATTCAATTTAGACATTTTGATTATTGAAAATCATTACAAGTGAGATGTAAAAAAAATTCTATATTTCAAAGTTCAATAGAATATAAATGAACAGTAGATCAACTTGAATTAAGAGATTAAACAAATTTGGAAAGAAGAGAATTACCTCATGTGGTGCTTTGCACATCTTTTCAAAGTTTTGGAGCACATTTTTGTGCATTTTTCTTTGGTTGGGCTTATTTTGTGCCTCTTTTTCACTTTACAAATTTTTGCGAATCCCTTTTGATTTTTGTACATTTGTACAATGTTCAAGAGTAATTTGACCAATTCTTTCCAAAATCTATAATCTAACATTTCAAATATTTCTAGGTGCATAAATATCATTTGAGCATAGAAATACAAAATAAGAAAATATCAAAATTGCAATAACAATATTAAATTTTATGTAGTCTAAATGAATAGACATGAATTTAAAAAATTCTAAATACAACAAGTTATAAACAAATTATAAATTTAGAAAGTCTAGATTTTCTAATATAGATAATCTCACATTACAATCGAATTTGAGCACAATGTAGATTAAAAACAATATTAATGAAATTCATAAAGATTACCCACATTTCAAAACAAATCTAAAACAAACAAACTTTCATTGATTAAAAATAATTACATAAAAAAAAAACATAACAACAATCACAATAACACATATACGATAAAAAAAAAAAAAAAAAAAAAAAAAACAACAGACACACATAAAAAACACTTCTACTGTTCTGGAGGAGGAGGAGGAGGAATGTCGCCAAAGAGGTTGAAGTAGGAGTCCATCAACATTACATTGGTATTTATTTCATGAACTTCATCTCTAATATTACCAATGTCATGTTGCTGCTGCGTAAGATGAGCATCAAATTGATCAAACCTTTGATCAATGTGAGTCTCTAGTCTATCAAATCTCTCAATCAGATTCTGGTAATCTGATTGAGAAGCAGAAGCTTGCACTCCTTCTTCTTCTTCTTCTGAAGCACTGCCATGTGCTTTTTCTTTTTCTTTTTCCTCCTTGAAGAGCAGTCTGAATGATGCATCGTTGTAGTAAACTGGCTCTTCATATTCCTCATCAGGATGCACTATATTGTACTTCTTCTCCAAAATATAAGTAATCAAGTGCCCTAAAGAAATGTTCTTCTTCCTCTTCTGATCAGGATGTCCTATTTCTGAAAGCCCATAGATATGATCTAGGATGAGTTGGGCTTCATCAATAGGATGTCTTTTCATGATTAAAAAAGTTAGACAAGAAAGGAGAGGAGTAATGTTAATCCTATCACCAGCTTTAGGAATAATTGAGGATCTAAGGATATGCTGGATGATTCGGGCATCTTGGGTCATACCGGCCACTCTAGCAACATGATTGTCAATTGCATTTTCTCTAATTACCCTATTGATTTCAAACCATTGGAAGGTGTTTTCTGATGCTAGGGTGTGGGCTCTATATCCTTCAGTTCTTAGTTTAAAAATGCACCAAGGTCGTGCTTGGTGATCTCAACTTTTTTCTTAAAAACAAAAGAACTAATGATAGAGTGGTCAGAATTGAAACTCATGTTGGCTAGGAAGTAATGGTAGGTTTGCTTATTGTAGAAGTGGACAAGAGAAAGAATAAACTGAAATTGGGTTGAGGCGAAGAGGTGTAATACCCGAAATTTCAACTCAGTTTGGATAAGAATGCGAGACGGAGTGATTTTTGCAGATGCAAAACGAGGAAAAGATTCCTCATTTGCCTTGGAAAGAAAGTTGTCTGGGGCATTCCTGTTAGGTTTCTTCACCAAAACTTTTTGTCTTTTGCTAGAGGAGGCCATAGTTGATTTGATGTAGAAAGGGATTGAAAAAGATGTTTGAAAGTGTGATTGTCAAGTTTGAAAGCCTTCATATTTAAAGAAAAACGATACGTTCGTCCTGGACGAAAATATTCGTCCTGGACGAAAAATTATCGTTCGTCTGGACGAAGTAATTTCGTACAGACGATCCAATTCGTTCAAAATGTAACTGCTTTTCGTATTCAACACAACTTACGATGCGTCCCTTCGTACAGACTTTTTGACATGACCGATCGTACATACGAAAAAATTTCGTACAGACGATCGAAAAGTGTTTCATTTTAATGACTCTTGAAAACCGTCCCCTACAATGAACCGATACATGTTCGTACAGACGAAAAAAATTTCGTACAGACGAAGTTCGTATTAAAAATTGTCTTATCCACTCAACCGCTGCATTCAATCGTCCCGACGTTTGAGAAAAAAAAAATTCGTACTGGACGATCACAGATCGTACAGACGATCCAATAAAAAACTGCTCTCAAAACGGTTTAAATTCGCGCAAACTGTTTCTTTACACATCGTCCCGTACGAAAATATTTCGTCCTGGACGATTTCCTCCAAAAAAAATTTTAATTTTGAAATTTTTAAATTAACAAAATCAACAAAAACAATCAGAAACACAGAAAACATAAAACAAAATCATAAATCCAAAAACAATTCATTAAAAACACACAAAATTCACAAAATTACAAAAACAAAACACAACAAGTATCAATGTTGCAAAGACATTTTAGTTAAGCATTCAAATCAATAACACCAAGCCTTGTTCTTAAAGTACTGAAGGTATCAAAGGCTAAAGGTTTTGTAAAAATGTCTGCAAGTTGATTTTCAGTTGAAACTTGTATGAGTTCAATTTCTCCTTTGGATACATGATCCCTTATGAAATGATGCCTTATATCAATGTGTTTGGTTCTAGAATGTTGAATAGGATTTTTGGAAATGCAAATAGCACTAGTATTGTCACAATAAATTGGAATAGTGCCTATAGTTAATCCTAAGTCAATCAACTGTTGTTTTAACCAAAGTACTTGTGCCACACAACTTCCTAATGCAATGTATTCTGCTTCTGCAGTAGATAGTGCCACTGAATTTTGTTTTCTACTAGACCATGAAACTAATGAATTTCCAATGAATTGACATGTTCCAGAAGTGCTTTTCCTATCCACTCTACAGCCTGCAAAGTCAGAATCTGAGTAACCAATAATTTCAAATGAAGAGCTAAACTTAGGATACCAAATTCCTAAGTTTTGAGTTCCTAGTAGATATCTTAAAATCCTTTTCACTGCTGTCAAATGTGATTCTTTTGGATCTGATTGAAATCTAGCACATAAGCAAACACTAAACATAATATCTGGTCGGCTAGCAGTCAAGTAAAGTAAAGATCCAATTATCCCTCTAAATTTCTTTTGATCAACAGATTTTCCCTTAAGGTCTTTATCTAACTGAACTGAAGAACTCATTGGTGTACTAACAGGTTTAGCATTGTCCATTTCATATTTTTTGAGGATGTCCTTAATATATTTGGTTTGACTAAGAAAAGTACCTTCCTCAAGTTGCTTAATGCTAAATCCTAGAAAGTAATTTAAATCTCCCATTAGACTCATTTCAAATTCACTACTCATTGTTTTAGAAAAATCATCACAAAGATGTTTATTTGAAGATCCAAAGATGATGTCATCCACATAAATTTGAACAATAAGTATATCCTTTCCAATTTTCCTTAAAAAGAGAGTTGTATCCACACTTCCTTTTTCAAAAGATCTTTCAAGTAGGAAGGTGCTTAACCTCTCATACCAAGCCCTAGGTGCCTGTTTCAATCCATATAATGCCTTTTTTAATTTGAAAACATGATTTGGAAATTTAGAATTTTCAAAACCTGGAGGTTGTTCTACAAAAACATCTTCTTCAATTACTCCATTTAAAAAGGCACTTTTGACATCCATTTGAAACAATTTAAAACCTTTAAAACAGGCAAAGGCTAGTAAAACCCTAATTGCTTCAAGTCTAGCTACAGGGGCAAAAGTTTCCTCAAAATCAATTCCTTCAATTTGATTATACCCCTTAGCTACTAATCTAGCCTTATTTCTAATGACTACTCCTGAGTCATTCATTTTATTTTTGAACACCCACTTGGTTCCAACAACACTTTGATCTTTTGGCCTTGTAGTTAGTTCCCAAACTTTATTTCTTACAAATTGATTTAACTCTTCTTGCATGGCCAATATCCAAAATTCATCTGAAAGTGCTTGATCAATGTTAGTGGGTTCAACAGTTGAAATAAAGGCTGAATGATTGACTTCCTTGTTTAATCCACGCCTAGTTCTAACACCCTCACTTGGTTCACCTATGATTAATTCCTTTGGGTGGTTTTTAGAAAATCTCAAATCTCTAGGCAAAGGGTCTTCTCTTTCTAAATTTTCTTCCACATTTTCTTCCAAATTTAATCTATCAATATTTTGGGAGTTTTCTTCAATTTCTTCTTCAACAACTTTTGGCTCTTCCATGTTTCCATTTTCATCAAAAACAACATGTGTGGTTTCTTCAATGACTAAAGTTCTTTTGTTGAATACTCTATAAGATTTTCCAACACTTGAATATCCAACAAAAATTCCTTCATCTGATTTTGGATCAAATTTTCCTAAGGCAGATTTTCCATTATTATGTATGAACACCTTGCAACCAAATACATGCAAATGAGACAAATTTGGTGTTCTTCCTTTTAGCAACTCATAGGGTGTTTTATTCAAATTTGATCTCACATTCACCCTATTCAGAACATAGCATGCAGTGCTAACCGCCTCAGCCCAAAAATATCTAGGAAGTGAGTATTCTGCTAACATTGCTCGGGCGGCTTCTATTAATGTTCTGTTCTTTCTTTCAACTACTCCATTTTGTTGAGGAGTTCTAGGTGCAGAAAAATTGTGATCAATCCCCTTTTCTTTACAGAAATCTTCAAATCTTTCATTTTCAAATTCTCCTCCATGATCACTTTGTATAGAAATTATTTCACATCCTAGTTTTCTTTGTATCCAAGTTGAAAAATTTCTGAATTCCTCAAATGATTCACTCTTATGAAAAAGAAACTTAACCCAGGTGAATCTTGAAAAATCATCTACTATAACAAATCCATATACCTTTCCTCCTAGACTAACAGTGCTTACTGGTCCAAAAAGATCCATGTGTAGAATTTCTAAAGGTTTACTGGTCCTAAGATCTTTAATGGACTTAAAAGAGGACTTCACTTGTTTTCCTAATTGACATGCATCACACAGATGGTCCTTAGTAAAGTCTAGTTTAGGTATTCCTCTCACCAAATTCTTTTGGGTAATTTTTCTAAGATTTTTCATACTAGAATGACAAAGTCTCCTATGCCAAAGCCACGATTCATCAGAAACAGTTTTCAAACAAAAAGCAGTAGGAGATTGAATACAATTTAAATCTAGCATGTAAACATTGTTCACCCTTTTTCCATTTAAAACAATTTTCCCATTTAGGCTAATTATGCAGCTAGTAGGTAAAAATTTTACATTATAGCCCTTATCACATAGCTGACTTATGCTAAGCAAATTATGTTTTAAGCCTTCAACTAATAAAACATTATCTATGAAAAAGTTTTTTAAATTTCCAATCATACCTGATCCAACCACTTTCTTTGTGGTATTATCTCCAAGTGTAACCTTGCCTCCACTCCTGGCTTCCAGCGTTATGAATTGAGCAGTATCTCCAGTCATGTGCTTAGAACATCCGCTGTCCAGGTACCATATACTCTCACGAGGTCTTGTGTGAGAGTATACCTGCAAAATTCTCAAATGTTAGACCTGGGAACCCAAACTAGTTTGGGTTCACCTTTATGAAATTTATAATCAGATGCATGTGTGATATGTCTAGGTTTATGCATCTTATTTCTCCACACCAAATTAGGTTTCATCTTTAAAGTGCAGGTGTGAGATATATGTCCCAAAAATCCACAATTGTTACATTTAACATTAGGAAAAATATTCCTATGTTTTCTTTCATATGATTGTCTTCTAAGGGATTTCATGAATTTAGGATAATATTTAGGATTTGTAAAATCTTCATGTTTAGGGGGGTTCCTATTATCCTCGAGAGCTCTTATAGTAAGTTTGTAAAATGAATTCATTTCCTCCAAGATTCGATTTGTATAATTGACTCTATATGTCTTGTGCTCAGATTCATCCTTAAATTTCTCAAATTCTTTTTCAAGTTCAGCATAGGATGATTTTAAATTCTCAAAATTTTTATTCAAGTCATCATATTCATCAAGTAGTTTCATGTGGTTGCTATCAATTAAAGCATGATCTTTCCTAAGGATTTCGTGTTCCTTATTAAGCTCTTCCAATTCTAAAACTAAACTAGCATGCATCTTTTTCGTTTTCCTATATGCATCATGCATGTGTTCAGAAACTTCAAACAATTCATTATAAGTTAAATCACATACCTCTTCTTGATCTGATTGTTCAGCTTTATCTGCCATCAAGCAAAGGTTGGTGACTTCTTCTTCTTTTTCAGTCTCAGATGAGTCTGAAGCTGAGTCCGCCCAAAAAGCCTTTTGAAACTTCTTCTTGCCCTTCTTTACCATTGGTTTCTCCTCTACCTTCTCCTTGCTAGGAGTGGCTTTGAGTTTTGGACAATCAGTCTTTATATGACCTGGTTTCCTGCATTCATAACAAATCACTTCATTAGAAACCTTGCCATTTCTGTTATACTTACCTCTATTCCATTGCTGGCGTCTCTTCTGCTTCCTCTTTAAAAAGCTTTTGAATTGTCTAGTCATCAGTGCTATATCATCTTCATCCTCAGGTTGTGAGTGTTCACTTTCTGACTCTTCCACATTTAGTGCAATATTCTTGTCCTTTCTTGGTTCACCTGCATCAATCTTTTTTTGACTTACTCCTTGCTCGTAAGCAATGAGTGAACCAAGAAGATTGTCAATAGAATAAATGTTCAGATCTTTTAACTCTGTAATTGCAGTAATTTTAGCATCGTATGCAGTAGGTAAACAACGAAGAATCTTATTAACCATTTCAGCATTAGTTAATTCCCTACCAAGTGCATGCAAAGAGGTGACAATTTGAGTGAATCTTGTGTACATGTCAGATATAGATTCATTAGGTTTCATGCGAAATAATTCGTAGTCATGTAACAAGATATTGAGCCTTGATTGCTTAACCTCATTTGTCCCTTCATAAGTAATACAAAGTCTATCCCATATGTCTTTTCCGCTTTTACAAGTGGAAACTCGCATGTAGTCTTCAGATTTTAAAGCACAAAAGAAACTATTTAAACATTTCGCATTTAATTGTGCTAAGTCACGTTCTTCTATAGTCCAATCTGCATAGGGTGTATCTACCCTAATTCCATCAACTAATCTAGTTGGTTTTGTGTAACCTTCCTGGACTAACATCCACATGCGATAATCAAGTGACTGTAAGAAAGTAGACATGCGTGTTTTCCAAAAATCAAAAGGAATATTGTCAAACAGTGGAGGTCTAGTGATAGAGTAACCCTCAGGTGTGTTTCGGTTTCCAAATGTAGCCATCTACGTTAATCAAAAAGTAGTTCAAACTTATGATTTTGAAACAATGCTCTGATACCACTTGTTGAGTCTAGTAATTAGGTTGTTAAGCCTAAGTAAATGTCCCACGGCTACCAAGAGGGGGGTGAATTGGTAGTTTTAAAATTTTAAACCCTCTTAATGATAAAGTTGAACCGAAATAAAATTTTCTTTTAAAGTTTGTAGAAAAATATTTTTCAACCACAGAGTTGTTAAAACTGAAATTTAAAATGCAGAAACGTAAAAGCAATAAAGTAAATGACACCAGATTTATAGTGGTTCGGTCTATAACCAGACCTACATCCACTCCTCAGAGGCACCCTCTGAGTATTGCACTAATACCACAAAGTGACTCTCCTTTAGCACCCACAGCAAGGCGGAGAAGCCTGTACAAAACACTCTTTTCACCACTCCCCGGTGCGTCAGAGAACCGTCGTCCTTTTACACAATCCACAGTGCTGGCAGAGAACCATCGTCCTTTCACACTCTCCTAGTGTGGGCAAAGAACCGTCGTCCTTTCACACTCTCCTAGTGTGGGCAGAGAACCCTACGGCTGTTCACACTCTCCAAGTGTAGGCAGAGAACCTTCTTCCTTTTACACTCTCCTAGTGTAGGCAGAGAACCCACGTCTGTTCACACTCTCCAAGTGTCGGCAGAAAACCGGACCTTCTTGAATGATCTTCTCACAAGAATCTAGAAGGAAGAAAGAAAAGAGTGAAGAAATCCAATTTCACAAGTAGAGATTCTTACCTTAGCAATCCAAGTGAAGCCTTCTTGCTCCAATGGTAGGAATCCTCCTTTGAATGCTCTCTTCCACTCTCCCCTTGGCTATTCTCTCAATAGGCACGAAGATCAAATGACAAAAAGATTGGGTGGCAGTCTAATTTGGACTATTTATACAAAAGACATGAAAAACCGCCCAAAAACTGCATATTTTCAATTCTGTACGCAGTGGATCGTCCCGTACGATCCTGGATCGTCCTGGACGATTTTACTTAAACGATCTGAAACGACCCAATTTGTATATGTGTACGAAATGACTTCGTACAGCTGATCGTTCTGTACGAACTAGGTTCGTCCAGTACGAACGGTTATTACAAGGTCGGTTCTAGAAACTGCTGAAAACTGTCCTAAGTCGGTTTATCGTTTGGACGAAAATATGTTCGTCTGGACGAAAATTTTCCAGAGAGCCGATCGTCCTGGACGATTATTTATTTCGTCTGGACGAAAATTTTCCAGAGGACCAATCGCCGGGGACGATAATTTGGTTTCGTTTGGACGAAAATTTTCCAGAGAGCTGATCGTCCGGTACGATAATTATTTTCGTCTGGACGAAATTTTTCCAGAGAGCTGGTCGCCTCGTACGATTGTAAAATTCGTCTGGACGAAATTTTACAGAGAACCCATCGTCCGGGACGATATTAAAATTCGTCTTGGACGAATAGGACTTAGAAAAATTTTTCAAAGCAAGTTCCTATTCGTTCCAAATGCTCTATAGGAGATAACTGACAGATCGTCCAGTACGATAAATATTGTCCTGTACGATCAGTATAGAATTTCAAGATCTTCTTATTTGTGTGTGTAAGATTTTATTCACTCAATTACAATCACTCCCTTTCAAAATTAATTCAGAGAAAAGACAAACTTCAAATAAACAAAATTTCTCATGTTGAAATTGATTTGAAGTTTTCGTAGTCTGGAGTCTGATTTTCCTGAAATGTTAGTACACACAAGAGCAAGTGCAAATCTTCTGAAATTGATAGGAGATAACTATACAATTGAACAATAATGTTTGGAATCATCAAAACTACATAAGTTGCACAAATATAAATCATTCAAATAGCAACTATTCAAACACTTTTCTCTCATCGAATGTATGGGATATGGAAATTGTGCTATAATTCTTAATAAGAGCATATAAATACTTATTTATTTGGACACGAAATCTTATTTTCCATCAACACCATGTGACATACATAATACTTGCCTTTGATCGGGTGTGTCTAGTTTAATGCATTTTATGTTGCTTCATATTAGACGGGTCTCAAGCATCTTGATGCGTATAAGATAAAAAGAATTCGTGAAGGAGTGAAGTGACTGGGGTTTGTGCCATCCATTATTGGATTTGAAAGAATTTTTTAATGTACTTTATCCTTTCTTGTCAGTGTGCCTTAACCGTTCTTGGTAGCATGCCAAGGAATTGTATGCTAGCGTGCTTAGGCCTTACTAGCTAGCATGCCCAGGACCTGCCTTCCATTGTGCTCAAGCCCATTCAAATATACTCATAAGACTTTTGGGCATCTTGATTACATATTGTGTACACATGGGAGTATGTACAAGTAAAAAAGTACCTTTTATGGTAAAAATATTTAAGCATTTTGGTGATTTTTGAACTACCGAGCATTCCGGACAAAATAGGCCATGCCTGTCTATTAGATTATAGCACAAACATTATGCAAATTCATATTTCTATCAACAAACTTGCAGGACATTTTTATCTTGTAATATATCTTAACAAGAGAACATAAAGGCTTATTTTTTTTATGTGAAACATTTAATTCTTATCAACATCATGCGATAGATTTAACACTTGCCTATGATGGGTTATGCCTAGTTCTCAGCACAATACGTTGCTTCATTAGATGGCTTATGCATCTTGATACTGTTGAGTCCAATAATTAGGTTGTTAAGCCTAAGTAAATGTCCCACGGCTACCAAGAGGGGGGTGAATTGGTAGTTTTAAAAATTTTAAACCCTCTTAATGATAAAGTTGAACCGAAATAAAATTTTCTTTTAAAGTTTGTAGAAAAATGTTTTTCAACCACAGAGTTGTTAAAATTGAAATTTAAAGTGCGGAAACGTAAAAGCAATAAAGTAAATGACACCAGATTTATAGTGGTTTGGTCTATAACCAGACCTACATCCACTCCTCAGAGGCACCCTCTGAGTATTGCACTAATACCACAAAGTGACTCTCCTTTAGCACCCACAGCAAGGCGGAGAAGCCTGTACAAAACACTCTTTTCACCACTACCCGGTGCGGCAGAGAACCGTCATCCTTTTACACAATCCACAGTGCTGGTAGAGAACCGTCGTCCTTTTACACTCTCCTAGTGTGGGCAGAGAACCCTACGGCTGTTCACACTCTCCAAGTGTAGGCAGAGAACCTTCGTCCTTTTACACTCTTCTAGTGTGGGCAGAGAACCCTTCGTCTGTTCACACTCTCTAAGTGTCGGCAGAGAACCGGATCTCCTTGACTGATCTTCTCACAAGAATCTAGAAGGAAGAAATAAAAGAGTGAATAAATTCAATTTCACAAGTAGAGACTCTTACCTTAGTAATCCAAGTGAAGCCTTCTCGCTCCAATGGTAGGAATCCTCCTTTGAATGCTCTCTTCCACTCTATCCTTGGCTATTCTCTCAAGAGGCACGAAGATCAAATGACAAAAAGATTGGGTGGCAGTCTAATTTGGACTATTTATACAAAAGACATGAAAAATTGCCCAAAAACTGCATATTTTCAATTATGTACGCAGTGGATCGTCCTGTACGATCTTGGATCGTCCTGGACAATTTTACTTAAACGATCTGAAACGACCCAATTTGTATATGTGTACGAAATGACTTCGTACAGCGGATCGTCCTGTACGAACTAGGTTCGTCCAGTACGAACGGTTATTACAAGGTCGGTTCTAGAAACTGCTGAAAACTGTTCTAAGTCGGTTAATCATTTGGACGAAAATATGTTCGTCTGGATGAAAATTTTCCAGCGAGCCGATCGTCCTGGACGATTATTTATTTTGTCTGGACGAAAATTTTCCAGAGGACCAATCGCCGCGGACAATAATTTGTTTTCGTCTGGACGAAAATTTTCCAGAGAGCTGATCGTCCGGTACGATAATTATTTTCATCTGGACAAAAATTTTCCAGAGGACTGGTCGCCTCGTACGATGTTAAAATTTGTCTGGACGAAAATTTTACAGAGAACCCATCGTCCGGGACGATAATAAAATTCGTCCTGGACGAATAGGACTTAGAAAAATTTTTTTGAGCAAGTTCCTTTTCGTTCCAAGTGCTCTATAGGAGATAACTGACAGATCGTCCAGTACGATAAATATCATCCTGTACGATCAGTATAGAATTCTAAAATCTCCTTATTCGTGTGTGTGAGATTTTATTCACTCAATTACAATCACTCCCTTTCAAAATTAATTCAAAGAAAAGGCAAACTTCAAATAAACAAAATATCTCATGTTGAATTTGATTTGAAGTTTTCGTAGTCTGGAGTCTGATTTTCCTGAAATTTTAGTACACACAAGAGCAAATGCAAATCTTCTAAAATTGTTAGGAGATAACTATACATTTGAACAATAATGTTTGGAATCATCAAAACTACATAAGTTGCACAAATATAAATCATTCAAATAGCAACTATTCAAACAGATACATCCAGGATAAAATGTATCCATGAATAAATGAAGTGACATGTTTCTTATTTCTTCGATTATTGGTTGTGAAAGAATAATTAGATGTGCTAAGTTACACATCATAATTATGCCTCAAAGATAGCGTGTTATTGGCCCATACGTGCAAGTAGCTAGTATGCATCAGCCCTACTTTCCAACATGATGAGATCCCGCTTGACAGAATGACCAACCCTACTTTCTAAAGTTCACGCCCTAGCTGCCAGCATGCCAAGGCCTTTCTTATTAAAGCCTTACAGGCTAATTATCCAAAAATTGCAAGCTAGGTAGCCCATGCCCTCTGCTAGCAAGTATACTCAGTCCTACCTACCAGTGTGCCTAAGCCCTAGCTACAAATGTGTCAAAACCTTACCTACTAGTGTGCCTAGGACTTTACCGGTAGCATGCCAAGGCTTAGGCTGCCAGCATGCCCAAGGCATGCCTGCTAGCATCCGCAGACCCTACCTTTCAGCATGTCCAGGACCTAGCATCTTACCTAAGCCTTGGCTACTAGTATGCCCAGACCATGCCTACTAGATTGCTAAGGCTCTAGCTTCTAATGTTCCTAGGCCTTGCCTGCCATTGGCTCAGACACTGCTAGCTAGCAAGCCAGGCCTATAAAAGATAGGTTGTTGAAACCCTGCCTACCAGCATGACCAGGACCTGGCTGCCAGCATAACCTGGCCTTGCTTGCCAGGATGCCTTAGTTATGGCTGCCAGTGCACCATGGCCCTGCTTGCCAGCATGCCTAGGCCCTAGCTTCTAGTATCCCCAGGCCTTGGCTGCTAGCATGCCTAAGATCTATCTTCCAGATCATCAAGGCCCTATGTGCTAGTGTGCCCAATCCATGAGCCTATCAATATCTGCTAGTAAATGTACTTATAAGTTCTCCATTTAAGAATTTGATCTTTAAGATGGCATGTTGGGAACTAGTGAGGTTACATACAAGTAAAAACTGTGGTTTTTATGACAAAAAATTATATGCTTTTTGACCATTTTCGAACTGAGGCATTCTAGATGTATTATGCCACTACATGTCTAATGGAGGGAAGCTCAAATATAATACAAAGGCATTTTTCCCTTAAGGAATGGGTAGGATATGTCTATTATGTTATAATACTTAATAAGAGCAAATTAAGGCTTATTGTTTGAATGTGAAATCTTATTTTTCATCAACACCATCCGAGAGACATAACACTTGCCTTTGATTGGTTGTGTCTTGTTATATGTATAGTATGTTTCTTTATATTAGACGACTACCATGAATCTTGATGCATATAAGATAAAAAGAATCCATGAATAAGTTAAGCGACTTGGTGCTTGTGCTTTCGATTGTTCAATTCTAATGAATATTTAGATGTGCCATATCCTTTTTTATCAGCATGCCTTAATCGTGCTTGGCATCATGCTAAGGAATTAGTGTTTAGACCTTACCAGCCAGTGTGCCAAGGCCCTACTTGTTAGTATGCCTAAGCCCATTCAAATGTACTGATAAGTACTGAATATAAGACTTTTGGGCATCACGATAGCATATTGGGTACACATTGATGTATGCACAAGTTAAAAAGTACTTTTTGTGGCAAAAGCAATCAAAGATTTCTTTTTCCATTTTTGAACTATCGGAGTATTCTCAATGAAATATACCCTGCCTGCCTATTAGAAAGAACCCCAAACATGATGTAGAGACATCTTTCTATAAGCAAACTTGTAAGACATTACTATTTTGCTATAAATCTTAACAATAAAATATAGAGGCATATTGTTTTGATATGAAATATTCATTTCTTAGCATAATATGTTGCTTCATATTGGATGGCTTACACATCTTGATGCATACAAGATAAATTATATCAATTAATAAATGAAGCGACATATTGCTCGCGCCTTTGATTGTGGGTTGTGAAAGAATAATTAGACGTGCCAAGTAATACATCATAATTATGCGTCAAAGCCAGCGTGCTCTTAGCCCTTATATGCAAGTTGCTAGTGTGCCTTAGCCTTGCTTGCCAACATGACAAGACCGTACTTGCCAAAATGACTAGGCCCATGTAACTAGACTATCAGGCCCTAGCTGCCACTGTGCAAAGGCCTTGCTTTCCCAAGCCTTGCATGCCAACTGTCAAAGTAATACCAACCAGGAAGCCCATTCCCTCTACTATCTAGCATCCTCATGACCTACATGCAGTGTGCCTAGGCCCTGGCTGCTAGTGTGCTCAGACCTTTCCTGCCAATGTACCCAAGACCTGGTTGCCAATATGTTAAGGCCCAGGCTGCTAGCATGTTCAGGTCATGCCTGCTAGCATCCACAGTCCATTCCTAATAGCATGTTCAGTACGTGGTATCTTTCCTAGGGCTTAGTAGCCAACAAGCCCAAGCCCTGATTTCCAGGTTGCCAAGGCTCTACCTACCAGCATGCCTAGGACTTATCGTCAGTGGCTCAGATACTATCAACCAGTAAGCCAAGTCCATGCTAGCCAGGTTGCCCAAGCATTAACTGTTAATGTGACCTGGACCTGACTGCCAACATGTCATGGCCCTGCCTGCTAGGATGACCTAGTTTTGGTTGCCAGTGTATTATTATCCTACTTGCTAATGAGTATATGCCTTGGCTGCTAGAGTGTCCAAGCCCTGGCTGCCAGCGTGCCTAGAACTTATCTACCAGGTCACCAAGCCCCTGGCTACTAGTGTGCCTAGTCCATGAGCCTGCCAACATCTACAAGCAAATCTACTTATAAGTACTCATTTAAGATTTATTGGTTTCAAGATGGCTTGCTGGAAACTAGTGGGGTTACTTATAATTAAAAAATGTGGTTTTCATTGATAAAAAATTTATACGTTTTTTGTTATTTTTAAACTACTAGGGAATTCTGGATGTATTATGCCCTGTCTGTCTAATGGAGGGAAGCTCGAATATGACGTAAAGGCATTTTTCACTTAGTGAATGTGTGGGACATGGCTATTGTGCTATAATTCTTAATAAGAGCATATAAAAGCTTATTGTTTGGACGTAAAATCTTATTTTTTGTCAAAACCATGCGAGAGAAATAACACTTTCCTTTGATTAGTTATCTTGAGTTCTATGCAAGGTTTGTTGCATCATATTAGATGACTCTCATGAATCTTGATGCATATATGATAAAATGAATCCATGAATAAAAGAAACAAGTTGGTGTTTGTACCTTTAATTATTGGATTCCAAATATTATTTAAACATGCCGTATACTTGCTTATAAGTGTGCCTTGGCTGTGCTTGGAAATGTTCCAAGGAATTGCATGCAAGTGTGCTTAGGCATTGCTAGCTAGCGTGCCCTAGCAGTGCCTGTTAATGTGCCTAAGCCCATTCAAATGTACTCATAAGTACTCATTTTAAGACTTTTGGGCATAACGATAGCATATTGGGTACACTTGGATATATGTTTAAGTAAAAAATACTTTTTGTGGTAAAAAAATTAAGGTTTTTGGCCATTTTTGAACAACCATAGCATTCTAGATGAAATAAGCCCTGCATGTCTATTAAAGGGGAGCCCAAATATTATGCAGAGTCATCTTTCTATCATGGAACTTGTACGACGTTATTATTTTGCTATAATTCTTAACAAGAAAATATAAAGGCTTAGTATTTTAATATGAAACATTTATTTCTTATCAACACCATAAGAGAGATTTAACCCTTGCCTTTGATGGGTTGTGCCTAATTTTCAAAATAATACATTGCTTCTTATTAGATGGCTTAGGCATCTTATTACACTCGGGATAAAATGTATCCGTAAGTAAATGAAATTACATGTTACTTGTGCCTTTGATTATTAGTTATTAAAGAATAATTAGATGTGCCAAGTTACACATTATATTTTTGCCTCAAAGCCATCATATTCTTGGCCCTTACATGCAATTTGCTAGTGTTCCTCAACCCTACTTACCAATATGATGAGACCCTGCTTACAAAAATGACCAAGCCGTACTAGAGTGTTAGGCCCAAGTTGCCAGCATACTTAGGCCTTTCTTGCCTAAGCCTTACATGCCAGTTTTCCAAGCTCTTCTAGATAGGTAGCCCATACCCTCTACTAGCCTACATGCTCAAGCCTTATCTGCCATCATGCCTAGGCCCTTGCTGCCACCGTGCTAAGACCCTACCAGCTAGTGTGTCCATGACCTGGCTGCCACCGTACCTAGGCGCTGGCTTACAACATGCTAAGGCCATGTCAGCCAACATCCACATGCCTTGCCTGCCAGCATATCCAGGACCTAGCATCTTCCCTAGGCCATGGCTACCAACATTCCAACGCACTACTTGCTAGGTTGGCAAGGCTCTATCTGCCAGCATTCCTAAGCCCTGCATGTGAGTGTCTCAAACACTACCATCTAGTAAGCCAAGCCCATGCCATCTATGTTCCCAAAGCCTTACCTGCGAGTATAGCCAGGACCTAGCTGCTAGTATGCCTTGGCCTTGCCTAGTAGGGTGCCCTAATTTTTGTTGCTAACTTGCCATGGCCCTACCTTCCAGTGAGTCTAGGCCTTGACCGCCACTATATTCAAGCCTTGGCTGCCAATGTGCCTAGGACCTATCTGCCAGGTTGTCAAGGCCCTAACAACTAGTTTGCCCAGTCCATGAGCCTGCCAACATATGCTAGAAAATGTACTTATAAGTACTCATTTATGATTTTTGGGCTTCAAGATGGCATGCTGGAAACTAGTTGAGTTACTTATAAGTAAAAAAAAATGTAGTTTTTATACTAAAAAAAATTGTATGTTTTTGCCATTTTTGAACTATAAGGGCATTCTAGATGTATTAATTATGCCTTCCTCTCTAATAGAGGGAAGCTCAAATATGATGCAAAGGCATTTTTCCCTCAGCATATGTGTGAGACATGGTTATTGTGTTATAATTTTTAATAAAAGCATATAAACGTTTGTTGTTTTGATGCAAAATCTTTTTTTTCATCAACACCATGCGAGAGACATAACACTTACCTTTGATTGGTTGTGTATAGTTCTATGTAGAGTATATTGCTTCATATTAGAATACTCTCAACCATCTTGATGCTTATAAGATAAAAAGAATCCATGAATAAGTGAAACGTCTTGGTGCTTATGCCTTTGATTATTAGATTCCAAAGAATATTTATATGTGCCTTATCCTTGCTTATAAGTGTGCGTTGGCCGTGCTTGGTAGCGTGCTAAGAAATTGCAAGTCAGTGTGCTTAGCCCTTGCCAGCTAGCATGCCCAAGCCCTGCCTGCCACTATGCCCAAGCCCATTCAAATGTACTCACAAGTACTCATTTTAAGACTTTTGGGCATCATAAATGCATATTAGGTACACTTGGGTGTCCGTTCCAGTAAAAAAAGTACTTTTTATGGCAAACAAAATAAGCTTTTTGACCATTTCTGAACAACCAAAGCATTTTGGACAAAATAAGCCCTGCTTTCCTATTAGTGGGGAGCCCAAATATGATGTAGAGTCATCTTTATATTAGCAAACTTACACGACATTGCTATTTTGCTTTATTTCTTAACAAGAGGACATAAAGGCTTATTATTTTTATTTGAAACATTCATTTCTTATCAACACCATGAGAGAGATTTAAAACTTGCATTTATGGGTTTTGCCTAGTTCCCAAAATAATACGTTGCTTCATATTAGATGGCTTAGGCATCGTGATGCACGCAGGATAAAATATACCAGTGAATAAATGAAGTGACATATTGCTAATTCCTTCGATTGTTTATTCTGAAAACATAATTAGATGTGCCAAGTTATACATCATAATTATGCATCAAAGCCAACATATTCTTGGCCCTTAAGTATAAGGTTCTAGTGTTCCTCAACCCTACTTGCCAACATGATGAGACCTTGCTTGCAAAAATGACCAGGCCTTGCTTGCTAGAATGTCATGCCCTAGCTACCAGTATACCTAGGCCTTGCTTGCCCAAGCCTTTCATGCCAGTTGTCCAAGCACTAACAAGCAGGTAGCCCATGCCCTTTACTAGCCAGCATGCTCAGGCCCTGCCTGTCAATGTGCCTTGGCCCTATCTTCTAGCATGCTCAAACCCTGCCAGCCAGTATGCTCAAGCCCTGGTTGCCAGCATGCCCAGGCCATGGCTGAGGCTACTGTGACCTCAAAATTAGCCACATCACCTTCAAAGAATCATCAGTCCACTAGATTTGCCTACGACCGATTGGTGGAAGAACTCCCACCCTCCACTAATTAGCTTATCAACATATTTTCGAATAATAACCTTAGTCTTGGTCTCTCTTAATCCAATGAAAACTATCTCATTGTCACAAACAAGATGATGCAAGTAGTTACGTGTACTTTCTTACAGGACCCCCTACAGTTCTAAAAATGGATTGAGGTCATGATTCAACACAAGGGGAGGCATCCCTACCACCAATTTCTTCATCACAGTCTTTCCTCCTCTTCCTAGGTCATAGCTTGATCCATCCTAACTGGGCCAACTCCTTCCCAAAATGGGTTTTGGACACCCGATTCCTATTTTTACTTTTTCTTAACTTGCTTGACTACGGAATTGAACATGAGCGGTTGGGTGATTCCCATGCACCTCTTCCTCCTTCATGGCTTAAAACTGTCATACAACTTGGCCATCAGCAGTTCTATGACTTACTGTATGTTGTCCTGCTACAGTGTTTCAGGGGTATGTTGGGTCGATACGATAGCCTCAGCCTTCAATTAGGATCAATTAGGGTGTCTACATCTGTTGGGGGGGGGGGGGGGGGGGGGGTTGAATCCATTGCCCCAACTAATCATTTTCATCAGAAGGATGACCACCATTCATCACTGCCACCTTTGATTTATTATCCCAAGAGTTGGGCGCATTACGTAGCCCTTTAGGCTCAATTTTATTCTCAACCTAAGGCTTTTAGGAGGGCCTAAGGGAGCTGGTTGAGGCCTGTTATTCCATAAAATTACTGCTCACCATCGAGGCCTTAACTTTCATCAAAGTTCCATTTGTTCTACCCTTTTCCCGTGACTAAGATGCACCTTTGGCTGGCACGTTAGCTTCTCCCATAGGGCAAAGATCTTTCATGTGGCCAATTCAACCATAGCCATAATAAAGGAATCCTAGCCCTTCATATTCTACCCTTTGCTAGAATCTCCTATTGAGGAAATTTATCCCGATACCTACTTGAAGTTCTTTGCAAGATCAATTATTATATAAACATGGGTAAACTCTGTCCTTCCCCAGAAACTGGTTTGTGCATCAATCCAAAGATGGGTTCCAATCATTAAGGCAATTCGAGAGAGGTTTTGTTGGTCCCAATATGGAAAAGGCAACAGGGGAAACCTGATCCATATAGGTTAAGTCAAACCTTCCAAAGAGGAGGGGGGGGGGGGGATTTGGTGTCCATTCGTCGAGGCCCATAATGTTCCCCCAATAAACCAGGATCCTCCATATAACACGACATCTCTAACCTCCAATAAATAAAACACACAAATGAAACCGTCTTGGCTGATGGTAGATATTTGGAACTCATTAAAGCGTCCCCACTCTCTTCGAGTCTCCAAATTCAAAAGAAACTATGGAAAACAGTTCCCCATTATATTTCCTACCACTTCCCAGTCGAGCAAGGCTAAGGTATCATTTAATCGAATCCATGTTGAGCTCCACCATAACTCAGTCCCTCGAGATAAATGAATCATCCTTAACGTAAAGGATCCGGATGTGTTCTAGCTTCTTCCAAGCATTTATTGTTCTACTGTGAGGGTTCAGTGATCTCCCCGTCGTATCCACCTTTCTTTTGCCAAAGATCCTAGGAAGGACCTCCTTAGTGGTGAAAGATCAAACACCTTAAGTGTTTCCCACAGAGTTCCTCAATTCTCCCTATTTGAGACTATCAATGTTCATACCTATAAGAGGTACACTACTGTTTCCATCTCCTATTGATGTTCCACTAATATCTATATATACATTATGGAGTTTCATGCTCAAATTAATCAAATGTTTGTTGCATACCTTCATGGCACTGCCACCCAAAGCTGGCGTAGAGCAATCCGCCACCATACTTATCATCAAGCTATCCCCTTACTGGTTAACCTTTGCCCCTTGAACCTCCATAGATGAAACACGATCAGTGAATATTGGGTTATCTGCCATCCGTATGCCTTATTTTAGTTTCCATTAATCCACACCAAGAGGGGGCGAGAACACTCCCTTTGGCCCCACATCCCTAGGCACACCGCCACCTCCCATATTTGATAGCAGCTGGAGTTTTACCTCCATATTATGAGACTGATCATCACCAACCTTCTCAAAGCCTCCATCACCCATCAATTTCCCACTAGTGTGGCCCTTGGTCTTCATTTTGCCCCAGTTGGGCTTGTTGGGAGACCGATCCCCAAGCTTCTTCATACTCCCTGAGCCTCCTAAGCACTACTGCCTATCTTGATTGTTACCTCCAGAAGCTCTTTCACCACCTTCCCCTCCAAAGAGGGGAGAAGACCTTTGGTCCCTCCCCTCTCCATGCCAGGGCCTCTCACTCTATAAGCAAGCTAGTGAGAGAAAGATTGGTGGGAAATGAAAGAGCTTCCCTAAAAGATTTTGGGTTTCTTGATTATTTAAACTTTATTGCAGATAAATTAACTAGTATAATCTAGAAAAAGAGAAAAGATAGCCAAAAATCCACTAAAATGGAAAAGAAACATACTATTTTCCTCCAGAATGATAAAAAATTTAGGTGGAATTCATGATATATCTCTATTATCAAACAACCAAAAGAAGTTCCCTTTCACCGCCCTTTGGGCACAGAAGTGGGCTGCTCTATTTCTTCTCCTTGGAGTATGCTCAAATGGAATGTTATGAAACATTTTAATCCAGCTGAACCGAGTAGACTCCCATAGTTGAGCCTTCCATTCTTCCTAAGCTTTAAAATTTTGCATATAGTTGATAATAGTCTTATTATCCCTTCCAATAATGGCTCCCTTCATTTCAAATATCCATTCAGAAATAACCCTCTCAATATACTATATTTCTAAAAGTTCAACTTGAGTGCTATTCTAATGAATAATCTTCTAGCCACCTGCTAGAAGAATTTGTCTATTGCTTTCCTGAGCAACCACACCAATACCGCCAGCATTGCTTTGTTATAAAGCTCCTTCAACATTAAACTTTATACAATCCGGAGGGCAGGGGGGTACCATGAAATTGAATTAAACAACCCAAAGGGTTGATGGTATTATAGTGCTCCAAACTACTTAAAGTAGAATTTTGATTTAGCATGTCAATGATATTTACTATCATCAAAACCGATGTATTATACATACTACCATGCTTCTTCGCATACCTATTTCTAAATTTTTTTGAGTTCCTTAAATTTTTTGCTTATATTTCATTCAACTATATATTATTACATGAAGTAAAAAACAAAGGCTAAAACAACCAAAAAGCTAAGTATGAAAAAGGTAACTATCATCCTCAAGAATTAAAAAATGTTCTTGAGGGAAATAATAAAACTCTTTATCTACAACTCTCCAAAATATCTCCCATCAATGGCTTGCTTAGCATAATAGTGGACAACCTTATTTTGTCTTATATATATATGAACAAATTGAATCTTGGGGATAAGTTTTAACCAACCAAAACTGGCACTTTTATATTGCTGAGCTGTCCATTCCTCTTGCTTTTTTTAAAATTCTGCATAAACTCAATGATCGATGCATTATCTCAGACAATGACAACACCAATCGCCTCAAACATCCAACTCTCAAGCTTAAATCATATGGATTCTATAGCCATTAGCTCCACCATATTGATGTCCTAGTTGATAAGTTCCTACCTAGCTGCAACAATTGGTTCTCCCATTCCATTATGAATAACAATTTCATTACCTATAGTAATATTTTGCTATATTGCTCCATCCATGTTAATCTTCAGCCAGTTAAGAGAGGGGGGGGGGGGGGGGGGGAGGGACACCATGAAGATAGTGAAGATAACCCACTGGGTTGAATAGTATCTTATTACTCCCAAAAAACAAAAGCTTTATTGTGCTTGATTGCCTCCATGATGTGCATTATCATTACCTTAGTAGTGTTAACTGGCTTGTTATGCTTCTTAGCATTTCTGTTATGCCAACAGTGATAGGTGGCATAAAAATACAGCATTGCCCATGAATCAATAGTATCCATACAACTTATGAATTTTCTCTTGAGCGCTTCCAAACTCCTGAACTGAGGGCTAGGTAGTTCCCACAAACTCAGCATATCAAGCGTTCCACCTAGATGCTTATAGTTGGCAGTAATTTTATCTAGATCTTCCACCTCCTAAAACTCCATAGGGCGTTGAACATTAATTTCAATACCCTGAGTATTTAGCCACTTAATCATGGGTATAATTCTTTGATAGACACGCCAACAAAAAATATGTTCATGGGGTTACAGCTTAAATCTATAGATAACTATAACCAGTCCTCCTCCAAATATAATAATTTGTTTTAAGTAATTATAAAAAAAGTTGTTCCCATCGATTTCCTTACCAGTTCATCTATGTCTTCTTGTTCCACACCTTGAATGGGAATAGAGCAGATCTTCTCAACCAATACCTCACCAAAACTTTCCATAAGCTTTTGTCAGTCCCAACGTCCCTCTACAAAAATGAATTCTACCACCTTGGTGTTAGCTAGCATTTCCACATTGCAAAAAGTGGGCCATTCAGCCAAGGTATAGTCCCACAGAACATCCATGCTCTTTCCATTTTTAAGCTTCCATCAAATGCAACTTGAGATGCTATCAGCTCCTTCACAAATAATTTTCCTGCTTCCTGAATCACCTCTAAGCACTTATTATCTCTAGGGATAACAACCATATTTATCCTTCATACATTTACATAAAAGAGTATTTTGTTTGGAAATAAAATCCCAAGAATTCCTTTATCTAAGAGGGACAATCCATTTTGAGGCAGTATGAAACCAAAGGCCACCAAGGTTCCTTTGTTTAAAAACTTTCCCTCAAGCAACATAGTGTTGACCTCTAGTCTAAACATCCTTGTCCCATAGGTAACTCATGTAGATCTTTTCCACCTCCTCCAACACAGCTTTTGGAAGAAGAGAATGGGTCATTGTCCTGGGCGACAGTATATTTGTCTGGCCGATGCATTTTATGTGCATCGTACTGGCCGATACACTGGATCGTCCCGGATGATCCACGTGTTAGCACATTTTGATCTTTAAAAATAGTCCCAGACGATCCATTATTGGACAATCGGCCGGGCTGATCCACTGTTCGTCCTAGACGTTACACGTGGCAGTGATTTAAAATGTTTGAACTTCGGCCGGTACTATCAATTATTGTGCAATGTCCTGGACGATACACCTAATCGTCCTGGACGATCTACTTTTTCAATGGCCGTCTGGACTGACTACCCAGGACGATCGCCTGTGTCTAATCGTCCTGGCCGATATCTGATCGGCTCGGACGATCGGACCGCCTTTTTGACCAATCGGCCTGTACGTAATTATTGAACCATATCGGCCTGGACGATTCTGCGATCAGCCAGGACGATATGGCCATTTCTTTAAATTCAGGCTGTTCTAGCCATGATTTTTCACTCTTCATCCTTTGTTCTCTTGTGTTTTTGCTTAGTGCTCTTAATGGCTGGTGGGAAACACGTCCGATAAACTTCTAGGAGTTTCTTGAAAGCAAGGATTGACCCTCATTTTAGGGAAGCAGAAGATGAAGCCGCTTACCATCGTTATAAAGAATGTGGGATAACTGTCTCAAGAATCATCAATCATGCCCACATCTCATACCCGATAATGGATCTTTTCGCTCACACCTCCCTTTGCTTCATTCTGTCTCTTGTTTTCCCTTTCAATTCAGAGTTTCTTCGAGAATGTTTTGCAAACCTTCGCATCAACTCTACCTTCACAGCCCTAACCTCCTATGTGAATCGACGCCCTGTTGAAATCACATATCAGGATTGTGTTGATCTTTTACAGCTATCCACCACCGGGGATAAGCTGCACTTAATCGCCTCTGACCCTGATCTTGACTGGTCCATGGCGAATCACTTCCTTCGCCAGACCAATATACCTTACCATGTTGGAGAGAATAACTCTTTAGTCAAAGATGCTAGGACAATCCAACATGTCCTTCACACCTCTGTCATTCCAAAAGCCGGCGACCAAATACACATCACCCCTCTACTTTCACTCACTACTTTCTACATCATGACTCATAGGGAATTTAATATTGCGGACCTAATTTTTCGATACATTGATCACTTAACCACAATCCGAGATCCAGGACACAAAAGGAAACCCAATATAGCCTTAGGAGACATCATAGCCTATGTCCTTGAAACCAAATACCAACTTCAGTATCCTATTCCACCAAACCTCCCAACTCCCTTCTACTCAAACAATTCCTTCAGCACCCTTCACAGTACTCGTCTCCACCCTGAGGAACCTCAGGGGGCTAGAGAGGAGGAGGCTCCCGCTCCTGCTCCCTTTCCTGACCCTGTTCCTCTCCACCAGCACTCACCGGTTGATCAGTTGATTGAGAGATTTGATCGATGGGAGACCCGTTTTGACGCCTATATTGCTGCACAGGAGAAGCAACACTATGAGGACATTGCCCGTTACGAGCATCACCGTACTGAGGATCTAGCACAATTTGACAGTTTCCTTACTCACCAGCAGCAGCAGCATGACCAGGACATCGATTGGTTCAATGCTCAGTTTACCATGCTTGCTAGTTACTTTCAGCAGCCACCTCCTCCACCTCCATCTGATGATCTGGATCCCTCGTTGTTTTAGTCTGTATGTTGTGTTGTTTGTTTTCGATCTTTTTGTAGTTTGCTTGTTAGTCTTTTGTGATATTTTTCTGTTGTTTCTGGACCCTCTTTTTTATGATGATAAAAGGGGGAGTAGGGTGTGGTAGGAAAAAGCTGTTGTAACTTTGATTTTCTAATGAACATGTTTTTTTAAATTTTCCTACTTGTGTTTGCCATCATCAAAAAGGGGGAGATTGTTGCAAATCTATTTTTCATGGTTTATGTTTTGATGATTGACAAACACTATTTCTCTTGGACTGCTTGTTGCTTCTAACTTTTCAGGAATCAAAGATCGGACGATCAAGAAGAAGCCAGTTCAGGATTGCGTAGGTTTAGGGTTGAGTCAGTCTGTACTTTTTTACCCTTTGAGTCCACTTGTAATGGTCAAGAGATTGATGCTATGTAACCCTTCACACACACACACTTGAGAGACTTAGAATTTCTGTTTTTACTCATATCGGCCAGGACGATTTTTTGATCGGCCTGGACGATCAGGATTAAAATAGAAAGTCTAAATAAGGATTCTTAATTAAGGCAGCCGACATTAACAGATCGGCCTGGATGATACATGTATCGGCCTGGATGATAAGCTCAAAACAGAAAGAAGTTACCGCCATAGACAATTAAGGTATACTGTATTTTTTAATTATCGGCCAAGAAGATCCTAGGATCGGCCTGGACGATATTCACAAATTATGCCATAATTATTCAGAAAATCAAGGGAGTAATTAAAGATGATTGATATAATCATATCATCCTGGACGATCGTAGGATCGGCCAGGACGATCCAATCAAAAACCTTATGTTACTTCAGGACGATAAACATCGGCCAGCTCGTATCCAGGGCTATTGTCAGGACAATTTTCCTCTGATTTGAACTGATCGGCCAGGACGATCGTGAGATCGGCCTGGATGATCAAGCCAATTTTCAATCGTCCTGTTTTGCATCCAGGGCGATGCTCTGGCCGATCTTCATTGATTTGTACTGATCGGCCAGGCCGATGTCCATATCGGCCTGGACGATATTGTCGGCAACTTGCAATTAATGAGATCCTTTGAAGCTCTTCTATTTAAGAGCTCATGTTCAATATTTTTCAAGACCTTTGGCTGCTGCCTTGACCTGAGAAGAACTTGAGGAGAGAAAGAGAGAGAGGGAGAGAGAGAGGATCTTGTGAGGGGGAGCTTGTGAGGGGATTCACAAGGGTTGCTTCAAGGATCGCTCTGCTTGTTCTTCGTCTAGAGTTTCTCATCTGTGGAAGGGTCGGTAGAGGTAAGGAGTTAGCATTTGGTTGTGGTTCTCTGCCAGCTTCAGGAGGAAGCAAAAGGAGGTAGGTTCTCTACCTTGCCGGGGTGGCAAAAAGGAGGTTTTTGTGAGGGCTTCTCCGCCTAGTCGTGGGGGCTAAAGGAGAGTCACTTTTTGTAGTGCAATACTTGGAGGGTGCCTCCAAGGAGTGGACATAGGTCGAGTTGACCGAACCACTATAAATTTCTGTGTTCTTATTTTTTCTTTAGCACTTTTAATTCCGTATTTATTTTTGTGGTGATTTTGGTTTGTGATTTTTATTCTTTGTGAAAAGAAAATTTTTTAAAATACCAATTCATCCCCTCTCTTGGTTAGCTTGGGCCAGTTCTATAGGGCTTAACATCCCTAACGAACTTTCAGAAGAGCTTCAAAGGAGCTCATTAATTGCAAGTTGCCGACTTTATCGTCTAGGACGATATGGAAATCATCCTGGCCGATCAGTACAAATCTCATAAGATCGGCCAGAGCATCGCCCTGAATGAAAACTGGATTATTAAAAATTTGATTGATCATCCCGGACGATCTCACGATCGTCCCGGCCGATCTCACGATCGTCCCGGCCGATCAGTTCAAATCAGAGGAAAATCATTCAGAGCATCGCCCTGAATTTGAGCTATCCGATCCAAATCGGCCAGGAGTAACCAAGGGTTTTTAAATGGATCATCCAGGCCAATCTTGAGATCATCCAGGATGATGTGAACGTATCAATCATCCTTAATTACTCCCATGATTGTCAGATCAATTTAGGCATAATTGTGTGATATCGTCCAGGCCGATATCATGATCGTCCTGGCCGATTTCCTAAAATACAGAATACCTAAATTGATCATGGCAGAAATTTCTTTCTGTATTGAGCATATCGTCCTGGCTGATACAGGTATCGTCCAGGCCGATTAATTAATTATGGCTGCCTTAACAAAGAAATCCTGATTAGATCTTCTGTTTTGAACTCGATAGTCCAGGATGATATAAATATCGTCCAGGATGAGTAAAAACACAAGTTCTAAATCTCTCAAGTGTGAGTAGGGTTACTTAACCTCAGTCTCTTCAAGCAATTACAATTGACTCAAGAAAGAAAAAAAGAAAAATACAGACTAACACAACTCTAATCTACACAGTCTTGAGCTGATTCCAATTTCCGTCTAATCTTTGAGTCCTGAAAAGTCAGTAGAAAAAGGTAGTCGTAGTGAAATAAGATTTGTTTGCTATCATCAAAATCATAATCTAAAAAACATGTTTGTAATAGTAATGTCGAGCAAACTAAGATAGACCCAGCATTAGAGTTGGACTACCATGTTGCAGCTAGAATTTTAGTATGGAGAAGCATCCTCAATGAAGGACTGGGCCCAAGTACCCTAAAAGGTGTACTAGGGAGGGTGAGAGTCTCATTCGACCTAAACCCTATTGTAATATGAGGGATTCTTGGTGAGTCATGTTTTTTTGGGAATGCAACCCTAATTGGGTGATAAATTCCATCAAAGGCTAATTGTATATGAGAGATCGATTACAAACAAGTTAAATGAGAGAAAGATGAAAAGACTTTGAAAAGAGAGTCAAATAGTGCTTGAAATTATTAGGAGGGAAGCATACGAAGGCTGATTATGCTTTTAGGCCTGAAGCATAATGGATATGGCTTGTCTACTGCTTGGCCTAAGGCGTGGATCATTACATTCCTTCCCGATAGTAGGATCCTGGGCTATCAATGCTCGAGGAGGCATCATTAGGGCTATCGGCCAACTCATGAGCCTATACGGTGAGCCTTTTGGGGATCTAGAATGCCCGTTATAATGGCTCCTGGGATCACCATTTGACCCATTCTGAAACACAGATGAAGGAGCCTGATATGCGTACCAATCAATGGGTGTTAAAGCCAAGTGTGCATTAGGAAGCTGATGTGTGGGATCCTCTTTTATAGGTGCATCACTGATGCGCCCAGATCATCTATGAAGGGTTTGAGTGTGAGCTTGCATGTCAAGACCCAAAAGATGGTTAACTATGCCTGAGCAAGGTGAAGCTAGAGGAAACTCCGGTGGAGGCCCAGGATAGGTTTAGCCCGATAAGGAGTTTTATAAAGTAAAGCAAAGAAATTAGAGGCATTGGGGGCACAACATCCTCAACCTATTCTCAAAATTTAAGTAGGTAGGATGGCTAGGATGCTTTGATGAGCCATACCACATAATCAAAGGCTCCAAGTGGGCCATTTTTTGTAAGAAAAACTTACAAGGTAGGATGAACTAGAAGCTTGGTTATGGTGCCCAATTACATGCTAACCTAGAACCCACATAGGGTGTTGGTCGATTAAGACAATAGGATGGTGATCATGGAAGTCAAAATCCACTAAGGAGAGTGTAACAATGCACCTACTGAATCAACTAGCCTAAAAAATGGATTGAGCTTAAGCTCATGACCCACACCCAACCATCAGGGAAATGGCCGGCCCAGATGGCTGGAATGGTACGGGGTCCGCCATAAAATTTAGGGTGTGGGCCCGTGCTAAGCTGCCATTGGTGTTAATCTTTGTGGTAGTAGTAAATATTCAAATGAGAGCTTTAAAAACCAAAGGGGGAAAGGTTCCATGTAAATGGAACTTGCCTTTTGGTTAGCTGATCCTAAGAGATGAGGGAGGTCTGTTAGAGATAGGTGCTTCATGCGAGCTTTAAAAGGGAGTCAGATTAAAATTCTTGAGCTGAGATGTTACGGCTAACTACAATGTTAGGTATTCTAGGGAAGCCATTACGGACTTTAGGAAGAGTTATTTTTTCTGCTTAACTAGCTACTTACCCTAAAAATTGCTTAGCCTGCGGTAGCACCCAGTAGCTGGAAGAGTGCCGCATATTGAGCGGTGTCCAGTAAGCCCCCAATAGCCCCTAAAAATTTGGAGGGCTAAGTGCCATCCACTCTCAGTCATACTCTTAACAGCATCAGGCCTCCAAGGTTATTAACCTCTTATAGATGGATCAATGTAAGAAGGGGAAGTCGGTAAAATGTATCAATAACTTTGGAAAAAGGATTGACTCTGAGGGCTGGGCATGGGGGTCCTAGTCTTTAATCTGCCAACTATTGATGGACTACTTGATTTGCACTCATTTTAAGAGCAGGCCACTGCGTGTGGGCTAGAGGACAGAGTGGGAGCGACTTTCTTGGGGGCCTTCCCCATGAATTGAACAACCAACATACAACTGGTACAGTCAAGGGGAATCTAACTATTTAATCAAAATAAAGTATTGTGATGGTCCCAGTGGATGCTCACGCAATGTAATTTCTACCCAATCCTCTAAATGTCAAAGTGAAGAAATTCTGCCAAGCACAGGTAAACAACGAGAGTATCTATAACTCTCTTAAGGTAGCCAAATGCCTCATCATCTAATTAGTGATGTGCATTAATGGATTAATGATATTCCCACTATCCCTATATATTATCCAGAGAAATCATAGCCAAGGGAACAGGCTTGGTATAATCAACGAGGAAACGAAACCATGTTGAGCATGACTCTACTCTAACTTTATGAATTGACTTGAGAGGTATAGGATAAGTGGAAACTGGCTAGCCGATGGAAGTGGAATACCAATAATTTTAATGTTGTTTTACCTATTCTATGAGAAAGAGGCGGGGCATGGCCCCACCTTTTATCTTTTAAGTATTTCCCCGATGGGTCGATCCGAGTAGAAGACATTATCAGATGGGGATTTTAGTTGGTGTTGACCTCATTTTTGTATGAGGTCACTAAGGCCCTTCCAAACTCCAGATTAATTTTAGATCCTAGGATCCACTCTAGACTTTAGGATTCTTTCCTAGAGCCAGACTTTAGAGCCTACTCTAGAGCCTAGGATTCCCTTAAATCCTAGATCTTAGAACTCCTTTAGATCTTAGGACCACTCCAACTTCAAATCAATCCCCACCCTTGATCAATCTCAACCTCAAATCATTTCCTACACTTGATCAACTCCAACTTCAATTTGATTCCTACCTTTGATCAATTTAAATCTCAAACTTCATTCAACTCAAATTCAAATTAATTCAAGTTTCAAACATATCCAAACCTTGATCCAATCAATTTGACAATCCAACCTTCAACTTAGACTTTGATCCAAACTTCAATCTAGCTTTGACCTCATCCATTCATTAACAATCATCACATGATTGTAAATGATTTGGATACTTCAATACTAATCATTCAAACTTAAAATCTGAAAGTTCGATGGGGATGTTAAGCCCTATGAACTTAGTCCCAAACTAACCAAGAGGGGGGGTGAATTGGTATTTTAAAAACTTCGTTTTTAAACAAAGAAATAAAGTTACATAAACCAAATCACACCACGAAAAAAATGCGGAATTAAACGTGCGGAAGCAAGAAAAGAAACACAGAGATTTATAGTGGTTCGGTCGACTCGACCTACGTCCACTCCTTGGAGGCACCCTCCAAGTATTGCACTAAACAAAAAGTGACTCTCCTTTAGCCCCCACGGCTAGGTGGAGAAACCCTCACAAGAATCTCCTTTTTGCCACCCCGGCAAGGCAGAGAACCTATCTCCTTTTGCTTCCTCCTGAAGCTGGCAGAGAACCAGAACCAAAAGCACCACTCCTTACCTCTACCGACCCTTCCACGGACGAGAAACTCTAGACGAAGACGACGCAGAGAGATCCTTGAAGCAACCCTTGTGAAACCCCTCACAAGCTCCCCCTCACAAGATCCTCTCTCTCTCTTCTCTCTCTCTTTCTCTCCTCAAGGTCTTCTCAAGTCAAGGCAGCAGCCAAAGGTCTTGAAAAACGTTGAACAAGAGCTCTTAAATAGAAGAGCTTCAAAGGAGCTCATTAATTGCAAGTTGCCGACTTTATCGTCCAGGCCGATATGGACATCGGCCTGGCCGATCAGTACAAATCAATGAAGATCAGCCAGAGCATAGCCCTGGATGCAAGATTGGACGATTGAAAATTTGCTTGATCGTCCAGGCCGATCTCACGATCGTCCTGGCCGATCAGTTCAAATCAGACGAAAATCGTCCTGACAATAGCCCTGAATATGGGCTGGCCGATATTGATCGTCCTGAAGTAACTTAAGGTTTTTGACTAGATCGTCCGGGCCGATCCTGCGATCGTCCAGGACGATATGATCGTATCAATCATCCTTAATTACTTCCTTGATTTCCTGAACAATTATGGCATAATTTGTTAATATCGTCCAGGCCGATACGAGGATCGTCCTGGCCGATAATTTAAAGATATGCTATACCATACTTGTCTATGGCGGCTACTTCTTTCTGTTTTGAGCTTATCGTCCTGGCCGATACACGTATCGTCCAGGACGATCGGTTAACGTTGGCTGCCTTAATCAAGAATCCTTAATTAGACTTTCTGTTTTAAGCTGATCGTCCAGGCCGATCAAATATATCGGCCTGGCCGATATGAGTAAAAACAGAATTTCTAATTCTCTCAAGTGTGTGTGTGAAGGGTTACAAAGTATCAGTCTTTTTGACTATTACAAGAGGACTCAAAAGGTAAAAAACAAAAGTACAGACTGACTCAACCCTAAACCTACGCATTCCTGAACTTGGCTCCTTTTTGATTGTCCGATCGTCGATTCCTGAAAAGTTAGAAGCAACAAGCTATCCAAGAAAAGAATTGTTTGTCAATCATCAAAACATAAGCTATGAAAAATAGATTTGCAACAATCTCCCCCTTTTTGATGATGACAAAACACAAGTAGGAAAATCAAAATAAAACAGATTCATTAAAAAACAAGGTTACAACATCAACTTTTTCTTACCACATCCTATCCTACTCCCCCTTTTTGTCATCACAAAAAGAGAGTCCAAAAAACAGTAAAAAAGAACAACAAACATCACGAAAGACTACTATAAAAAGACAAGAAATAATAAAGCACAAACTAAAAGAACGAGGGATCCTGATCATCAGATGGAGGAGGTGGAGGTGGCTGCTGAAAGTAACTGGCAAGGGTAGTAAACTGAGCATTGAACCAGGCGATGTCCTGGTCATGCTGCTGCTGCTGGTGAGTGAGAAAACATGGCTGGATCGGCCTATATTTAAAGAATCGTCCATATCGTCCTGGCCGATCGCGGAATCGTCCAGGCCGATATGTGTCAATTATTACGTACAGGCCGATTGGTCAAAAAAGGCGGTCCAATAGTCCGGGCCGATCAGATATCGGCCAGGCCGATTAGACACAGGCTATCGGCCCGAGGAGTCAGTCCGGATGACCGTTGAAAAAGCAGATCGTCCGGGCCGATTAGGTGTATCGTCCAGGACGATGCACAATAATTGATCGTACCGGCCGAAGTTTAAACGTTTTAAATGCTTGCCACGTGTATCGTCCAGGACGAACAGTGGATCGGCCCGGCCGATGGTCCAATAATGGATCGTCCGGGGCCGAATTTAAAGATAAAAACGTACTGACACGTGGATCGTCCGGGACGGTCCAGTGTATCGGCCAGGACGATGCACATAGAATGCATCGGCCAGACAAATAAACTATCGGCCAGGACTATTATCATGAGTTTTGATCAAATCGTCCAGGACGATACTGTATCGTCCAGGACGATGATTTTCATTAAGCACAGAAAAAGGTCAGCAGATGGATTTTGGAAAGAATTTGTCCTATCGGCCAAGACGATATAAATATCGGCCAGGCCGATGTGACTTGAAATTGAAATCAAGAAAGGAATGGTGATGATCAAGACCCTCAAAAATAAAACAAAAGAAAAGACAGTAAAAGACACACACAAAAAAATAAAAATAAAACAAACACCGAATATTTTTGGATTTTAATTTTTCTATATTTTTTTTTTGTTTTATGAAGGCATCATATGAGAATTCTTTTCTTGAATTTAAATTTTTGAAGTTTTTAGGAGATCAAGAGGTTTAACAAAATCCAATTAGAGGAAGGTAGAAAAAACTGATTCCATTAACCCTAGATCAGACATTCTTCAGGGTACAAAAAATCTTTTAAAAACAACAGAGTCCTAACATGGAATAACACAAGAGGATTTAAGAGATCAATCAAGACTTGTTAACAACTAAAATATCTTATAAATAATAAACCAAAATAGTTTTTCTCAATCATGGAATTTGAAATCAAATATTTGAACGTATCACATAATCAATGAGTTTTCTAAGTTTTAAGAGTTTTACCAAAGAGATGATAGCTTGCAATTAGTGGGCTAATTTTATGCCTCTTTTTACTTTTATTGGCTCTTTGAGCATCTTTTGATTTTTGATACACTTTTGTGTATATAGTTTTCTTTTTCAATTTGACTTCATTGGCCTCTTTCCTTTTTATCTCTTGCAAGCTAATAACTCTTTAATATACCCCTAAAAAAAATACTTAGTTGTGAGTATATCCTCCAAATATTAGAGAATAGGGGCTCTCTCTCTAACATAGGGAAGAACAATCCACAACACAAAATCAAAATCACGTGATGACTACAATGGTAAGATTTCAAAAGTTTGAATGATATCAAAGAATTTTGATTATTATGCATAAGATGATTTAATGTAGCAAGATTAGAAAGATATCTTAAAAAGTCATTGGTTAAACTGAGTTTAGACTTTTTGTTTTATAAAAGAAAAATCATGCCACTAAACAAAGTCAGAAGAGGGAAAAACATCACCAGTTTACTCTCTTTAATCAATTTAGAAAAGCTAAACCTTATCAAAAGAAAAATTCCAATATTTAAAAGCTTGAGAAGTTTCATCATATGGAATGCCAAAAGATAAGAGAAAAAAAAAACAAAACGTAAGCAAACTAAAGACAACAAAAAAATGAACACAAAAACTAAAAATAAAAGTCACACAAAAAAAAGATATCAAGCAAGTGATAAAACAGCGGATTTTAGCAATTGAGCTGCAAGCCTCCTTATGTTCAGTTATCCTATGCTCCCACGAGGTCTTTGGTGAGAGCACTCCTGCAAGACTCAACAACAGTCAGTTTTAGGAACCCAAACAGATTTGGGCTCCTTCTTAGGAAATGTAGAGTGCAATGCAGATGTGGTATGTATTGAATTATGCATCTTAGGTCTCCATACCCAATGTGTACTGCGGTGAACTGTGCAAGTGTGTGAGATGTGTCCTACCATGCCACAAGAAAAACATTGGATTCCAGGAAAAGGTTTTCTTAAATGATTTGAGTAAAAATGCCTCTTCCTAGGTTCTGGCCTTTGATTAAAAGTTGGTGTCATCCTAGCTTTCTTACATGTTTCCAAATCATTTTGAATTCTCAAGTTAGTTCTTTTCAATGCATCATTCTCAATCCTCAAATTTTTCTCAATCTCTTTAGATTTCTTAAGATCATCATTAAGTGAGGTGTGTGAAGCTTTTAATGCATTGCTTTTATCAACTAATTCCAAATGCTTCTTGTTTAATTCATCAAATTCATCAAGGAGAGCCATGTGATTTGAATCAATCGTTGCATGATCTTTGAGAAAAACTTCATGCTCTTTTTGTAGATTTGAATGTTCTAATTTTAGGCTAGCATGAGTTTTCTTTAATTTCCTATATGATGCATGGATTTTTTCACAGATTTCAAATAATTCATCATAGGTTGGTCTACATACCTCTTCCTCATCACTTTGGTTTTCTCCCATGAAACACAAGTTTGTAGTTTCTTCCTCTGGTTTAGTCTCAGAGGAATCAGTACCTGATTCTGCCCAGAAGCCTCTTTGGATTTTCTTATTCTCCTTCCTAGACTTAGCTTTTTCCTCACCTTTTTCCTTTTCCTTGCTTGAATGATCTTGAAGTGTAGGACAATCGGCTCTTACATGTCCCGGTTTCCTGCATTCAAAACAAACAACATCAGAAGATCCTTTAGTATGTTTATGATCCTTACCTTTTCTCCAACTTTGATGATGCTTTTGTTTCTTCCTTAGAAAGCTTTTGAATTGCCTTGTGATGAAGGCAACTCCATCGCTTTCAGACCCGGAAGATTCAGAATCCGATTTGTGTGCCTTCAATGCAATGGTTTTCTCCTTTTTCTTCTCACCTGCATCAAGATTTCTTTGATTCACCCCTTGCTCGTAAGCAATGAGTGAGCCAAGCAAGTTATCAATAGAATAGGTGTTTAAATCTTTAGATTCAGTAATTGCAGTAATTTTTGCATCATAGGTTGAAGGCAAGCATCTCAAAATCTTGTTAACTTTTTCATAGTTCGAGAGTTCTTTTCCTAGTGCATGCAATGAGGTAGCAATCTGAGTAAACCTAGTGTACATGTCAGAAATTGATTCATGAGGTTTCATACGAAAAAGTTCGTAGTCATGCAAGAGAATGTTTAAACGGGATTGTTTAACTTCATTAGTGCCTTCATAAGTAATGCACAATTTATCCCAAATTTCTTTACCAGTTTTGCAAGTTGAAACACGCATGTAGTCCTCAGATTTTAGAGCACAGAAAAAGCAATTCAAACATTTCGCATTCAATTGGGCTAAATCTCGTTCATCAAAAGTCCATTCGGTAAAAGCAACTTCAGTTTTAAAACCGTTAATTTCACGAGAAGGTGGAGAATAACCTTCTTGAATAAGCATCTACATGCGATAATCAGTAGATTGTAAATAAGTTGACATGCGAGTTTTCCAGAAATCAAAAGGTAGGTTATCGAACAGAGGAGGTCGGGTAATAGAATACCCTTCCGTAGTGTTGCGATTCCCAAAGTTAGACATGGATCAAATTCAAAAAGTTTTTAAACTTTAATTTTCGAAACAGGCTCTGATACCACTTGAAAGTTCGATGGGGATGTTAAGCCCTATGAACTTAGTCCCAAACTAACCAAGAGGGGGGGTGAAGTGGTATTTTAAAAACTTCGTTTTTAAACAAAGAAATAAAGTTACATAAACCAAATCACACCACGAAAATAATGCGGAATTAAACGTGCGGAAGCAAGAAAAGAAACACAGAGATTTATAGTGGTTCGGTCGACTCGACCTACGTCCACTCCTTGGAGGCACCCTCCAAGTATTGCACTAAACAAAAAGTGACTCTCCTTTAGCCCCCACGGCTAGGTGGAGAAACCCTCACAAGAATCTCCTTTTTGCCACCCCGGCAAGGCAGAGAACCTATCTCCTTTTGCTTCCTCCTGAAGCTGGCAGAGAACCAGAACCAAAAGCACCACTCCTTACCTCTACCGACCCTTCCACGGACGAGAAACTCTAGACGAAGACGACGCAGAGAGATCCTTGAAGCAACCCTTGTGAAACCCCTCACAAGCTCCCCCTCACAAGATCCTCTCTCTCTCTTCTCTCTCTCTTTCTCTCCTCAAGGTCTTCTCAGGTCAAGGCAGCAGCCAAAGGTCTTGAAAAACGTTGAACAAGAGCTCTTAAATAGAAGAGCTTCAAAGGAGCTCATTAATTGCAAGTTGCCGACTTTATCGTCCAGGCCGATATGGACATCGGCCTGGCAGATCAGTACAAATCAATGAAGATCGGCCAGAGCATAGCCCTGGATGCAAGATTGGACGATTGAAAATTAGCTTGATCGTCCAGGCCGATCTCACGATCGTCCTGGCCGATCAGTTCAAATCAGACGAAAATCGTCCTGACAATAGCCCTGAATATGGGCTGGCCGATATTGATCATCCTGAAGTAACTTAAGGTTTTTGACTAGATCGTCCGGGCCGATCCTGCGATCGTCCAGGACGATATGATCGTATCAATCATCCTTAATTACTTCCTTGATTTCCTGAACAATTATGGCATAATTTGTTAATATCGTCCAGGCCGATACGAGGATCGTCCTGGCCGATAATTTAAAGATATGCTATACCATACTTGTCTATGGCGGCTACTTCTTTCTGTTTTGAGCTTATCGTCCTGGCCGATACACGTATCGTCCAGGACGATCGGTTAACGTTGGCTGCCTTAATCAAGAATCCTTAATTAGACTTTCTGTTTTAAGCTGATCGTCCAGGCCGATCAAATATATCGGCCTGGCCGATATGAGTAAAAACAGAATTTCTAATTCTCTCAAGTGTGTGTGTGAAGGGTTACAAAGTATCAGTCTTTTTGACTATTACAAGAGGACTCAAAAGGTAAAAAACAAAAGTACAGACTGACTCAACCCTAAACCTACGCATTCCTGAACTTGGCTCCTTTTTGATTGTCCGATCGTCGATTCCTGAAAAGTTAGAAGCAACAAGCTATCCAAGAAAAGAATTGTTTGTCAATCATCAAAACATAAGCTATGAAAAATAGATTTGCAACAAAATCCATTCCAAATCCAGAAGTCTAAACTCAAATTCAAAGTCTTAAGGTCTTGTCCTAAAGACCCTTTTCAAAGAATTTTCAAACATTTCAAAACCTAGTCAAATGGTCTCTGATTCAGGGCCTATCACTTGCAAAGTGATAAGACATGTCTTTAGAGGTTACCCTCCAAATTTGAGCTCATTTGGAGGATTCTAACCCTTTAAACTTAATCCAACTCCAAATGTTGCAAAACCTTTAAATATTTACAATCCATGCCACTAGGCCTTTCACCTAGTGGAATTTGACTTTGGATCCCCCTCCAAATCTTTTGATCCCTCTTAATACCTTGATATTACCTTATTAAGCAATGATCTACATTTTTTAGATTCAATTTGACCCAGAATTGACTTGAGTCCAAAATGCCCTTAAATGGAGATTTTTGGACTTTTGGCCTAAACTCAACTTGATTTGACTTATCAACCTTTGAAATCTTCTTCAAATATCATTCCAATGGATCCTAAATGACTTTAGGAACACATTGAACCCAAACTTACTCTTTGGTTTGACTTGGTTGACCAAGTCAACCATGATTGACCAAATCAACCCTTTAACCCAACACTTGTTAATTTTAACCATTCTAGTGATTTTGAATCAATTCAACTCATCAAGATTGGTTAATTATAAACTCTTGACTTCAAATTCCTTGGCATGATGTCTTGTAGCACTCTTGACCTCCCTCATGCACATCCTAGTCACCATTGACTAGTCAACAAGTCAATGGGTCAAAAACAACCCTTGAAATGAGACCATAGCTTGGCCACCTCATCATCCCATAAAGCAAACCCTTTCTCCAAGCCAAAATCTCCTTTTGGCTAATGGGAATATGCTTTTTCCCTCCCTAATTGATCATTAAACAAGCTCTATTAACCAAGACAAGCATTGGTTCATCCAAATGGGGGAAAAGGTGTGGTCCCTCTTCACATGGACCAAGAGATGTCACTCTCAACCACCAACCCTATTCCATAGCTTTGGGCAGCATAGGGGACACTTGGCACTCATCCAAAACCTCCCCAAATCAAATCTCAACCATCCAATCCAAAAGCCAAAGGTAAAGTGGGTGAAAACTTGACCTAAAGGTGGCTTCTTCATCATTCCCTTTGATATGATCAAAATCTCAAAACTCTAGCAGCCTTCAACCTTCTAAGAGCCCCTCCCATACACTCCAACACATTTCAAGGCCTTCCCAAGCTTTTCCCAATCATTTCCAAGCCTCAAATCACTATTTTAGTGAAGAGAGAGCATTCTAGAGAGAGAAAGAGGACTTTCCAATATACCTTTCGATCCAGCGAGATCTAGCTTTTGGAGTCTTCAGTAACGTTGTAGAGGATTGCTGCAGCTTTCCAACAAGCTAAAGATCTCAAACATCCGACGGTTGGATCGTAAGTTATACTCATTTTAAGTTTAAATTTCAATTTGAAACTGTAGCAATTTTACAATGAATGGAGCCTCCAAACTCCAGGCATTGTAATATCATATTGCCCTCTAGCTACAGTTCAAATTTCGTGCAATTTCGTCAAGTATTTTGAAAGATATGAGCGTTTAAAGATTTCTATTCAAAATGAACTAGAGCAGATCTGGACCGTCCGATCGAGGATCAGACGGCTCAGATCTGGGTATACCGTGCGGCTTCCTCCATGTTTGAACGTTGGTCATCCCGTGGTATGAGAGGGTGACGTGGCGTCACGCCACGCCGCCACGTCACCGTCAGCTGATTTTACCCAAATTTGAATAAAAAAAGCTTTAAATGCGCCAAAACTTCAAACATTCACAAAAAATCGAGTTCTCCACCAAATGAGGCGTTCTTAGGCTCGTTGGAAAGATAATCTAATGTAGTATTTATTAAAATTAAAATTATATTGATTTGATGTCTGTATTGTGAGATATTTGAGTTTATGTTAATTTTTTTTATTGCTATTTTCTCACAATCCAGTGATCAAATGAAGGCCAAATTTTGGTGGATGATTATTGAGTATCTTAGGCATGTTTAATAATTTTTATAGATTTATATGCTCAATAGATTTCGGTGATATGAATTTTTAAGGTAAATGGTCTATTTTGGACCCTAAACTTTGAAAATTCATAACTCTTTAGGGTTTTAGTATTTTGCTGTGATATTTCTGTGGTATGCTTAAATGTATGTCAGGGTTAGACACACCAAGTTTCATGCCTATATAAATATTAGAGACACCTAGGAAAAATAATTAAGGAAATGTCTAGAAAACTTAGAAAATTCATAGGGGATTGTAAACACACCCAATAGGGGTGAAACTTGAACATAGTAAACCTAGTGACATCAGATACCTTAGGTTTAAATTTTACTCAATTTGGAGGTCATTAGGTTAGAAAATTGAGCATGTCAACTTTCAGCCCCTTTAAGGACTTAAAAAATTCAATAAATCATTATAAATTTATATTAATTCCAAAAAATACCCATAATACCTCTAATTAACCATATTTAAACTCCTAATCATTGAAAATGGAAATTACATTAATTTGACATTAAAATCCACTTTAATTTAATTTTAATCAAAATTAATGTTTAATCAATTTTAATTAATTAAAAATTATTAAAAATCTCAAAAAATCTTTAAACACTTGCTGATCTCTCCTTAGATCATTTCGGATCTTTGGAGTTGATTTCAAGAAGTTTGGGACTGATTTGGGATCAAATCACTAAAATGACCCTTAATTGAAACAATTTAATAATTTCAATAAATATCCAAACTTCCAAAATTCATAACTAATTGTAGAAAATTCCAAATCAATCAAACTCAGTGGCTAATGACTCTAATTAAAATCTAGTATTTTCCAAAAATTTCAAACCCCCAAAATCTGGTCAAAGTCAAAAAGTCAACATTTTGGTCAACTCTAGGTCAAAATTGGATTAAAACTTCTAAAAATCATAACGTTTGATAGAAAACTCCAAATTGAATGTGCCACCTGTCTAACAACTCATAATTAGGTCTAGTATTTATTAAAAATCTGAAACCCTTAAGATTAACTCTAATTTTGAAAGTCAATTTTTGACCCCTTAGTTAACACATCCGGATAATCTCTTAAAACCCATTAACCCTTTCAAATTCCAGAATTTTCTTAATAGGATAATAAAATTCTCAACCAACCCATTAAAATCAGTAACCAAATCTCTTTAATATCAATCCACTCCTTTAATTCCAACCAATTTAAATCAACTTAATCAACCCCGATTGCTACTAGGTAACCTAGGCCTACGAGGCTATTAGCTTAGCCCCAAGGAAGGTGAAATAAACTTCACGGCCTCGGTGTGAAACAAAGGTAGTAATCAATTAACTTTTAAAATATGTTTAATTAAAATTCTTAATTCATTAATACTTAAATTTTAATCTAAATCCCCTTCTAAGCCTTAACAAATCTAAACTTTTAGACAACTTTAACTAATCACCTACTTTAGGATCTATCCCAGCCACACAACCTTTCTCACACACTTTAGATGATGTGCTAGGACAACCAACTCTAGATCTAGGTTAGGCCGGTGTTTACTTTACTGCTGTGTGCCGGATTTTTCATAGTTTTCACTGCATGTTGTGGATGAAATTGCTTTGCTGTGTCTGCTTACTTTTTCTGTACTCTGTGGATGGATTGATGTGTTTGGCGACTAGATTACCCTTAGGTTAGGTACGATCTGGATGTTGACACAGTTTTCTGCAGGTGGCCACGCTCATGCAGGGCAATATAAAAGGGGGCAAATCAAAAAAATGCATAAATATTATAAATTCTTTGCACAGATGCTTCAGCTGCTAAAGCCCCCAAATCATAAAAAGAGCGTGGCCAGTGTGTTTACTTTCTTTTCTGCTCATATACAACTGCTTGGGAATAACTGCTTTTTATATATTAATTGCTTAGGATAACCCTGCAGGTGAGTCTAGATTTTTATTTTGATATCAATGTAATTTATGTAAGTGTCAAGTGTTGTGAAAGTTGATTTTGAGTTGGGATACATACACCCAAAGCTTGGATTCCAAAGAGAAAAGGATACCCCTTTTGGGAATACTCCTTTTCCATTTGGAAATCCAAATTTGGATCATACCTCTTCCTTACCCAAAGAGGAAAGAATGGCCTTCCCCCTTAGAGGGAAGTGCCCTCTTGTCCATTTGGGTAATCCACTACGAAGATTCCAAGAAGATTGAAGAAAAGGAGTCCAAAGAAGAATGAGATTGAAGATTTGAAGATTGAGAGTATCCCACTCAAAATAACTTGCGTCATTACTAGGTTTAGAATCCGGGTTGTTGTCAGTGGTGCCCGGCCACTTTACTTTATGTAATATTCTGGTTTGTAATAAGCAAGACAATTCTGCCTATGGACATTTATTAATTAATTTATATTTGATGTGATGATTTGATTGCCTTTAGGATTACTTGTTTTTACTAGTTTTTTGGCGATTGCATGCCGCTTTTTGTTTTCGCCTGGATACGTGAGACTCGTGAGGGTGTGAAAGTTTTCTACTCATAACCTTAAAAGTCTAAAATTTTAGTGAGTCTAAATAACATAGAAAGATAACGAATCTAGGGAATTAGCCGGGGATCGACCCCGGGGTCGCATGCATATTTCTGCATTACTCTTTCCTTGCTTTAGACCCTTCCCCGCCTGCGGGTAGAGTCCGGATAGTCTGACCTATGAGGACGAGGTGCCGGACCTGGGGAAGCCCAGTCTTCTAAAAAAAAATTATTTTTTAAGCCTGTTTTTAAAGTTTCAAGCATACTTGATTTGGGAATTGTTAACTAGCATGCATTGCATTAGATACAAATTAAAAGAGTCAAAATTTTAATTTCATAGTCCTTAGCATTTTAGCACCCAACATAAGTCAAAGGGGTCAATTAGGAGAATCTCTAGATGTCGGCCCCAACTCTCCAAAACTTTAATTATAACGTCCCTACCACTCTTTCATAAAAGACCGGACTCATCTCTTTTAAATCGATTAGGTGGTTAGCTGGCTCCCCAATCCAGGCCGGGGTAAGTCCAGACCTTGCACTGCATTAGTTAGGATCGGATGACTGTGGTCCAGTGTCCAAAATAGATTTAGGTTCCGGGGCAAATCTTTGATTATAAGACCCCAAATTTCGGGAATCTAATCCCAAATTTCTAATAAAATACTCAATTCTAATTAAAGCTTCATTTTAATCCTAAAACATAAAGCCCAACACTTAGACTAAGTTGGGACACTTCCGGATGGTTCCGGAATCTCAAAGTGTCCCCTACCTCTCCTCCTTTAACTTCGTTAATAACTGCTCAATTTTGATCCATTCCCTTTTGAGTTTCCAAAATTCATCTCTTTTTGATATCACTCCTAGAAAATCTGACAAAATTTTGCCACTATTTTAATCGAGAGTTTTTGTAGGGGATTTTGTCTCCCTACGATGTAATTAACAACGAGGGCTTGCGCTCGTAGGATATTTAGAACCACACACACCTGATTTTAAATTTGATTTTTCAAAGTTCAATTAGATTTCTTTGGGAAAACTTAAAATACTAGTGATCGTTATTATAACAATCAAAGAATTATCATCGAATAGTATTTTCTCCCTACGGGGAGATACACTTTTCTTTGATAAGGCTTTGGATGTGAAATCAACGATCACACTTCTTAAATATTATGGTTGGATATTCAGTAGAATCGCATTTTGACCCTTCGGGGCCATATGAAGTTCTCTTTAGCATCCGATCACAATATTCAAGATGAATTTCATAATTCTAAATCTGAATACCGTTATGAAATTTTATTTTCACCTCGAGAGGTGATATACTTTTTCTAACGAGATAATTCGATTTTAGAATTCAATTTTAAGTCCTAAAGAAAACTAATATTTTTAAAATATGTTTTTCAAAATTCCACCAACAGTTGGGTGGCACAACTGTTAAACGATAACATAGGTGTTTTAATATGAGCCTAACGAGAACATAAATCTCATGTGGAACAAAAGGTTAAAAGCTTATTTGATTCTGATTTCTAATGTGAATACAAACCATGAAAGCATGGCTTATCGATCCTTTCGTCATTCATAATTTGAAGCTAGAGGTGTCATAAAAGTTATCACTGGGATAATCAGCTTGTAGTAACCAAGCATTCATAGCAATGTTACTTTTTAATCCTTCAATGTCGGCACTTCATATCATTGTGAAGCATAATTTACCAAGTGTTGGATTCTTCACATACCAACAAAGAATGTTAGATGGGTTTAGACCATCATAATGCAAGTTAGTTTAACCCGACTAATGATCATACTATGATAGTAATTCAACCTAATATGAGAGGAACTATTAATTAACACAATTGATCATTACGCTCTATTGAAAGCTAGTGATACAAAGCTACCATGTGCAGGATTAAGACTCAATGCCTCTAAGTAAGAATCCATGCTAAAAATGTCACACCTGAGCCTACCATTTTCCCACCAACCAGTAGTAGGGGATTTGGCCCCTAGAAACATATGAAATATGATTCTTTCTTGTTGTTCATCTAGATCAATGGCCTGGAGGCACTAAAATGCAGTTTTGGATGGATGATGGGTTGAATCCATTATAGAAGACTTAAATTTGCAATGGGGTATTATACATGGCGGAGTGTCCTTTATTGCCATGATTTACTAAGATCCAGCCCTATGTTGCATTAGATTTGTATCTCCCTCTCAAAATTATTAGGGTTTAGGGCCTCAGGGTTCTAATACCTCTCGTCAACTAGCATGCTGTTCCCATTCAAGATACTGCCAGCTCTTGGTAGCCTAAAAGATATAAGTGTCTGTGAGATACTACAGAGGCCTGGCTCATGAGCAAGCCATAGGTCTTACTTATCAGCATGCCCAGGATCTACTTGCAAGTATAGCCTAGGCCCAGCCTGGCAGTATGCCTTAGGCCTAGCCTGTAGGCATGCCAAGACCATGCTGCCAGTATGACCACACCCTGAGTAAACATTCATCTGCTATAAAATTAATGCATAAATACTCAATTTAAGATTTTAAGTCATTAAAATAGCATGCTAGGTATTCATGTGTGCATATACAAGTAAGAATTGCATTTTTTTGTGGGAAATCTTTTTTAAAGTTTTTTAACCATTTTTGAACTACCAGAGCATTTTTGATGTAATAGGCCATGCCTGCCTATTGGAGAGGAGCACAAGCATGGTGCAAAGTCATCTTTCCATTAGCAAACCTACAAGCTTTGCTATTTTTCTATAATTCTTAATTAGAGCATAAAATAGCTTGCTACTCTGATCAAAAACATTTTCCTCTTATCAACACCATGCGAGAGAGATATAACACTTTCCTTTGATGGGTTGTGCCTAGTTCTAAGCATAATATGTTGCTTCATATTTGACGACTCCCAGTCATCTTGATGCATATAAGATAAAATGAATCCATGAAAAGTGAAGTGACTTAGTGCTTGTGCCTTTGATTGCTGGATTCTATTGTAAAATTAGATGTGCCTTATTATAAGTACTCAATCTATGATTTTTGGGTACTAAGAAGGCTTGCGGGGAACTCGTGGGGTTACATAAAAGTAAAAAAAGCAATTTTTACGGAAAAAAAAAAAAAACAAAAAGCTTTTTGGGCATTTTTGAACTACTAGGGCATTCATAATATAATCATCTCTACTCTACTATCAGAGAGTTATCATGTTTCCTTATCGAGAAATGCAATAGTAGTGTCGATCCAAAACATTCACCATTGCTTGTCTGATGCATGCCTTAGAAGTTGAAATAATCCAAATGACAAGTGAGCCTGAGAATTTTGAAGAGTTATTTTCATGTGAGAAACTTAATGTCCCTAAGGATTACCCTAAGAAAAATTCATGTCCTACCCATATGGTTTGTTGGAGTTGGAAATGCTTAGAAAAATAAGTTTATTGGAGCACAAGAGAGATTGGGTGATCCATGTTGTGATCCTTATGCCCCCGAGGGCTTGCCATAAGAAAAATTTGTGGCATGCACGGGTCTTATTTCAGAGTTAGAAATGCTAGGAAAAAATAAGTTCGTTAATGTGCAAGAGAGATTGGGCACACCGTGTGGCGATCATTATGCTCTCAATGGCTTGTACTAAGAAATATTTGTGGCCTACATGGACGATATGTCAGAGCTAGAAATACTAGAAAAAATAAGTTTTTTGGCGCGAAAGAGAAATTGGGTGCTAACAGCATGAGGGAAAATAAGTAGTAATATGGTAAAAAATTTCATATGTGATCAGATGATGGTGATATGTGGGAAAATACATAGCAAGATTATCAAAAATTTTGGGCGCTGTAAAAAAATGAGCCAAATTTATCAAGATGCACTAGTCGTGCTTGTAAACGTGGCCGCCTATAAGGTCGCCTAGGCCCTTGCCTCCAACATACCCAAGCCGAGCTCACCAAGTTGTCCAGGCCCTACCGGCCAAGTTACTAAAGCTTAGGCTGCTAGGGTTCCTAGTCTATGAGCCTGCCAAAATCTGCTAGCAAATGTACTTATAAGTACTCTATTTAAGATTTTTGGGCTTCAAGATGGTAGTCTGGGAACTAGTGGGGTTACATACAAGTAAAAAAGGTAGTTTTTATGGAAAAAAATTGTATGCTTTTGGCCCTTTTTGAACTACTACGGTATTTGGATGTATTATGCCCTGCCTGTCTAATAGAGGGAAGCTCAAATATGATGTAGAGGTATTTTTCCCTCAAAGAATGCATGGGACATGGATATTGTGCTATAATTCTTAATAAGAGAATATAAATGCTTATTTATTTGGATGTATTATCTTATTTTCGATCAACTCCTTGTGAGAGACATAACACTTGCTTTTAATTAGGTGTTCCTAGTTCAATGCATTGTATGTTTCTTCATATTAGATGAGTCTCATGCATCTTGATGTGTATTAGATAAAAGTATCTGTGAAGAATTGAAACTACTTGGTGCTTGTGCCATTGATTATTGGATTTGAAAGAAGTTTTTGATGTGCTTTATCCTTGCTTATCAGTGTGCCTTAGCCGTGCTTGGCAGCTTGCCAAGGAATTGCATGCTAGTTTGCTTAGGCCTTACTAGCCAGCATGCCCAGGCCCTAACTTTCAGGTGCCCAATTCCATTCAAATGTACTCATAAGTACTCAATTTAAAACTTTTTGGCATCATGAGTACATATTATGTACCTATGGGTGTATGTACAAGTAAAAATTTACTTTTGTGGTAAAAAAATTAAGTATTTTTGTGATTTTTGAAATATCGGAGCATTCTAGACAAAATAGGCCATGCCTGTCTATTTGATTAGAGCCCAAACATGATGCAAAGTCATATTTCTATCAAAAAACTTGCAAGATATTTTAATTTTGCTATAATTTATAACAAGAAAACATAAAGGCTAATTTTTTTGATCTAAAACATTCGTTTCTAATTAACACCATATAATAGATTTAACACTTGAATTTGATGGGTTGTGCCTAGTTCTCAAAATAATAGATTGCTTCATATTAGATGGCTTATGAATCTTTATACACCAGTATAAAATGTATACATAAATAAATGAAGCGACATGTTGCTTGTGCCTTCAATTATTCGTTATGAAAGAATAATTACATGTGCCAAGTTACACATCATAATTATGCCTCAAAGCTAGTGTATTCTTGGCACTTATGTTCAAGTAGCTAGTATGCCTCATCCCTACTTGGTAACATGATGAGATCCTGCTTGATAAAATGACTAGCCCTACTCACTAGATTATCAGACCCTAGATGCCACTCTGTCAAGGCCTCGATTGCCAAAGCCTTGCAGGCCAATTATCCAAGCACTGCAAGCTAAGTATCCCATGCCCTCTACCATCCAGCATACTCAGACCCTACTTACTAGTGTGCCTAAGCCCTGGCTACCAGTGTGCTCAAACCCTATCTACAACTATGCCCAGGACTTGGCTGGTAGCATGCTAAGGCCCAGGCTTCTAGCATGCTAGGGCAAGCCTGCTAGCATTTGCAGGCCCTACTTGCCAGCATGTCTAGGACCTAGCCTTTTCCCTAAGGCTTGGCTATAAGCATACCCAGACCATGTATGCCAGGTTGCCAAGGCTCTTCCTTCCAATGTTTATAGTCCTTACCTACCAGCAGCTCATACACTGCTAGCTAGAAAGCCAAACCCATACAAGATATGGTGCTGAAAGCCCGCCTTCTAGCATGACTATGACCTGGCTGCCAGTATACCATGGTCCTGCTTACTAAAATGCCTTATTTATGGCTGTCAGTGCACCATGGATTTGCTTTCCAGCATGCCTAGACCATAGCTTCCAGCATGCCAAGGCCTTGGCTACTAACATGCTTAAGACCTGTCTACCAGGTCGCCAAGGCCCTACCTACTAGTGTGCCCAGTCAATGATCCTATCAATATTTACTAGCAAATATACTTATATGTACTCAATTAAAGATTTTTGGGCTTCAAGATGGCATGGTTGGAACTAGTGAGGTTTCATACAAGTAAAAAATATTGTTTTTATGGCAAAATAATTGTAAGCTTTTTGGCCATTTTTTGAACTAAGGTATTCTAGATATATTATGTCATGCTTTTCTAATGGAGGGAAGCTCGAATATAATATAGAGGCATTTTTCCCTTAGTGAATGGGTGGGATATGGCTATTTTGAAATTACTAAATGTGCCAAGAGAGAGGGGGGGGGGGGGGGGGTGAATTGCAAAAATTGTTGCAATAAAAGAAAATCCTAAACAGGAGTTCTAATAATATTTTTTTTTTTTGTTTTTAAATTTTAACCATAAAAATTTAATGCGAAAGAAAGTACTTGAACACAATTTGCAACAATGATTTTTACCGCAAATATAATGAAAATAAAATGCAAACAAAAATAAAAGCGGTAAAGGAAAAATCATACAAGAGATTTTATAGTGGTTATGTCACTTGACATACGTCCACTCCCCGGAGTCCTCCACTCCGAGAATTTCACTACAAAATTATAGTTTTCCTTTTTCTCCTTCGACAAGGCGGTGAAGCCCTTACAAGACTACTTTCACCAACCCGGCGTAGCGGAGTGCCAAGCGCTTTGTCACCCTCCTGGCGACGGCAGCATACATTCTCATTTTTCTCCCTCCTGGAGAAGGCAGAGTACCTTAGAGAACACGGATGTAGAAGAGTCTCCCCCTTAGAGAGCCTCCCACAAGATCTTCTCGGGCCACTGGAGGAACAAAGTGCAGCAAGAATAGAGCAACCGTGTGATCTCCCTCGCACTACCTCTCCCTCACTAAGCTCACCCTCTTCTTCCTCTCTCAAACCCTAAAATCTTCTCAAGTGTTCCTCCCAAGGATTCCCTCTCTAATCACATTCCCCTCTCATAGTCACACATGAAAAATATAACTTTTTGATACATAAAACGGGCTCCAAAACCCTAAATTGTTTTAAAGTAGCCGTTAATATCGTACAGTTCTATTCCATATCATACAGTACGATTAGTACAAACGGGCTTCATCCTAGTATGAAGGTTTATGGATAGGTCAAAACTTCTAAATAAGTTCGTACATTACGATATAAACTTATACAGTATGATAGGGAAAACTCTTCTATTTGTACAGGACGATAGCCGGAACAATCATAACTCATCTCTATACATCGTAGGGTACGACCTACTTCGGATAATATGATTAATCAAAATCAAGGTATTGTCCAAGTTGATATCCAAGTTGATCACAACTCATCTCTGTACATCGTAAGGTATGATCTACTTCGTACAGTACGATTAGACAAAATCAAGGGATCGTCTAGGACGAACTCTAGGACGATAAAAAATAGCCTCGGTTCATCATATAGTATATACTGGTTCATACAGGACGATGATCAATCAGGAATTAATCCTTGATTTATTCCACTAATCACGAGTTAATTTAAGTAAGTATTCAAAATAAATTATACAGTACGAATCTCTTCATACGGTACAAACGGATAATAAACTTGCTTAAACTAATCTTGCTTCTAGGGTTTTAGATTAGAAACACATCGAACAGTACAATATAAATCATAAAGTACGACCTGTTCATAGAAAAACATTTCAGCCAGATCTGATCGTACAATATGATATAAACTCATACAGTACAATCAACAAAGAAAAAAAAATTGATGTGTGTGTGCATGGTTGCTCAAATTTACATCAATTTGTGGCCAAACTCAAGAAAAGAGAAAATAAAATAAATAAAGAAATTACAATTTACAAACTCACACACCTATTCTACCCAAACTTGAGTCTTCTTGTTATCCTGAGTAACTTGTGATCTCCCAAAATGTTAGTGCTCACAGACAATAGTAGAAATAAAAGATATTAATTGAATAGTAAATTAGATGACATTATTTATCATCATCAAAATATCAGACTAGGGGACATGGATTGCAATATATTGTGCTATAATTCTCAATAAGAGAAAATTAAGGCTTATCTTTTGGACGTGAAATCTTATTTTCCATCAACACCATCCAAGGAACATAACACTTGCCTTTGATTGGTTGTGTCTATTTATATATATAGTATCTTTCTTCATTTCAGATGACTCTCATTCATCTTGATGCATATGAGCATGAATAAGTGAAGCGACTTGGTGCTTGTGATTTTGATTGTTCGATTCTAATGAATATTTTGATGTGCCATATCCTTGCTTATCAGTGTGCCTTAGTCATGCTTGGCACCATGCCATGGAATTACTTGCCAGCGTGCTTAGGCCTTTCCAGCTAGCGTGCCAAGGCCCTACCTTCTACTGTGCCCAAACCCATTCAAGAGTACACATAAGTACTCAATATAAGACTTTTTTGGCATCACGATAGATATTTATTACACATGGGTGTATGTACACATAAAAAAGTACTTTTTGTTGCAAAAATAATTTATGATTTTTTTCTGTTTTTGATTTATCGGAGTATTCTAGATAAAATAGGCTTTGCTTGCCTATTAGAGGGGATACCAAACATAATGTAGAGACATCTTTCTATAAGTAAACTTATAAGACATTATTATTTTGCTGTAAATCTTAACAAGAGAACATAACGGCTTGTTGTTTTGATCAGAAACATTCATTTCTTATCAACAGCATGAGATAAAATTAACATTTGTCTTTTATGAGTTGTGCCTAGTTCTTAGAACAATACGTTGCATCATATTAGACGGCTTACACATCTTGATCCATATAGGATAAATTGTATCAGTTAATAAATAAAGCAACATATTGCTTGTGCCTTTGATTGTTAGTTATGAAAGAATAATTAGATGAGCCAAGTTATACATCATAATTGTGCTTCAAATCCAGCGTGCTCTTAGCCCTTACATGCAAGCTGCTAGTGTGCCTAAGCCTTTCTTTCCGATATTATACGACCCTTCTTGCCAAAATGATAAGGCGCAGGTAGCCAGAGTGTCAAGCCCTAGCTACCACCGTGCAAAGGCCTTGCTTGCCAAATCATAAGCCCTGGCTTCCAGTGTGCTCAGACCCTTACTGTCAGTGTGCCCATGACCTGGTTGCCAATGTGCCCAGGCCCAGGAAGCTAGCATGCATAGGTCATGCCTGCCAGCATCCACAAGCCCTTCCTACCAGTATGTTCAATACTTAGCATCTTTCCTAGGCCTTCGCTACCAGCATGCCCAGGGCCTACCTGCCAGGTGCCAAGGCTCTACTTGCTAACATCCCTAGGCCCTACCACCAGTGGCTCATACACCATCAACTAGTAAACTAATTCTATACCATCCATGTTACCCAAGCCTTGCCTATAAATGTGACCAAGACCTGACTGCCAGCATGTCATGGCCCTGCCTGCCAAGATGACCTAGTTCTAGTTGCTAGTGTGTCATTTCCATGCTTGCCAGTGAGCCTAGGCCCTGTTTGCTAGAGTCCATACCCTAGCAGCCAGCATGCCTATAACTTGTGTCCCAGGTCACCAAGGCTCTGGCTACTAGCGTTCCTAATCCATGAGCCTACAAATATCTTCTAGAAAATCTACTTATAAGTACTCATTTAAGATTTATTGGATTCAAGATGGCATGTTGGGAACTAGTGGGGTTACTTATAAGTAAAAAATTTGGTTTTTATGGCTAAAAAAATTGTAAGCATTTTGTGCTATAATTTTTAATAAGAGCATATAAAGGCTTGTTGTTTGGACGTAAAATCTTATTTTTTATGAACTCCATGCGTGAGACATAACACTTTCCTTTGATTGGTTGTGGCCGAGTTTTATACAGAGTTTCTTGCTTCATATTAGATGACTCTCATACATCTTGATGCCCAAGTAAAAAAAGTACTAAGATGAATTATCAAATGGAACATAAAGGCTTATTAATTTAATCTAAAACACTCATTTCTTATTAACACCATAAGAAAAAATCAACCTTTACCTTTTATGGGTTATGTTTAGTTTTCAGAATAATATGTTGGTTCTTATTAGATTGCTTAGGCATCTTAATGCACACAGGATAAAATGTATATATATATATATATATATATATATATATATATATATATATATATATATATATATATATATATATATATATATATATATATATATATATATATATATATATATATATATATATATATATATATATATATATATAAATGGAGCATCATATTCCTTGTGCTTTTGATTGTTGGATATTAAAGAATAATTAGATGTGCCAAGTTACACATCATATTTATGCTTCAAAGCTAGCATATTATAGGCCCTTACATGCAAGCTGCTAGTATGCCTCAGCCCTACTTGCCAACATGATGAGACCCTACTTGCAAAAATGACCAGGCCATGCTTACTAGAGTGTCAGGCCATAGCTACAAGCAAGCCCAAGCCTTACATGCTAGTTGTCCAAGCTCTACAAACCACGTAGCCCATACCCTCTGCCAGCCAGCATCCTCAAGTCTTATATGTCAGCGTACCAAGGCCCAAGCTGCCAGCATGCTCAAAGCCCAAAGCTTTCATGCCAGCTATCCAAGCACTACCAAGCAGATAACCCATACCCTCTACTAGCCAGCATGCTCAAACCCTGCCAGCCAGTGTGCTAGGCCCTGGCTTCCAGCATACCCATGCCCTGGCTTTAAGCAAGCCAAGGCCATATCTACCACTATAGGAAAACCACTGATTTCTGGAGGAATTTTCCGGCGGTTTTCCGGCGGCCACATTTTCGGCGGCTTTCCAGCGCATTTCCGACGGTTTTTTTCCAAGGAAATTTCCGGCGGCTTTTACAAATTTAATGAAAATGAATAAATTTTTTACTATTTAAATGAATTAATAAAAAATTATTAAAACTTATATTAATAATTTAATTAATTTTCATTTTAAAATTAATTAGTTAGCTAAATTTTATTTTATATTAAATATTATTTTTTGTTTTAAAGTAATTAATTTCATTTTTTAAATAATTAAAAATTAATTGATTTTCGTACTGAATATAGTTTAAATAAAAATATAGACAAAAATTTTGTATTTACATCTTCAGCAATTCGGTCAGTTGCTGGAAAGTTCTCCTAACGGACCGCTGTTCGAGCCTTATCGCGCGCAGACGCGATCGCGCGGGATGCGCGCGGACGCTAGCCGGAGCGCGAGAAGCGGTTCGCACGGGAGCGTGGGTCCGATTAGTGTGGGAGGCCGGAGTGCTGGGTCAGTTGGCGCCGGAGCGCGCGGGTTCGCGCGCAGTGGTGCGGCGCCTCGTGTGCGGGGTGGCGGTCAGGTCACGGTATATATTTTTTTTTATAAATTTGACCGGCGGTTTATAACCGCTGGAAAGCCACCGGAATAATTTATCGCCGGTAAAAACCGCCATAAATTATTTTCCTACGCTGTTTTTCCGGCGGAAACTTAACCGCCGATGTTGACCTCGATTTTGTCCAGAATTGGGCTTGCAGAGTTGACTTGGTCAAATTGACCAAGCCAGACCCCAAAACCCTCTCCAACGGGTTTAGTGAGTCGAGTCGAGTCTGTTGGACCCTGACTTGGACCCTGGGTCAACTCAGTTGACCAAGTCAACTAGGGTTGACCATCTAACCCCTTTAGGCCTCAAATCAAATTCAAATCCATTCAAACCCTTGCATGGCTTGATCTCACCTCCCCTTTGACTCTCTTGACTGATTTGACTAGGTCAAAGTTTGACTTGGTCAAATCGAGTCTTAAATAGGTCAAATTGGCCTATTTTAATGAGATTAATGGCCAATAAATGTCATTCAAGCCTCCCAAGCGTTTTGGATTTCAAACCACGGCTCTCATGAGTTGATTTCCCTCCTAATTCACTCTAAATCGGATCCCAACCGTTAATCATAGGGTTAGGGAGCTTAAATAGGAGTTTTGGAGAGAAATTAAGGACTTTTTTAGGCTCTTGCTCTTTGGAGAGACCACCTCAGGCCTCCAAATTTTCGGTGAGAGCTCCCACTTCCTTCCTCCATCTTCCCCCATCGAATCCCGACGGTCAGACCCCGCCGGCGGCGAAATCCCGGCGACCCGAAGGCTTGGACGGTCAAGGCTTTGATTCCATCAATCCAGAGTTCGTTTGATCGTGGTTTCAACTAGGAAAACTTACGAGGACAGTCTACAAGCTCAACCGTGTCGAGAGTTTGAAGATCGGACGGTAAAATCTTGCGCAATCCCTTAGAATAGCTTAAACACTTAGACTAAAATAGCTCTTTTTAGGGTTAATTATTTTTCAAAATAATAGTCCCCCATAATTTCTGTTCATGCCTAGTGTCTAGGTTTCAAATTTTGCAAAATTCCATTGAGTGGATTGAGAGAACGAAGCGATTTTAGATTTAGGGTTTCGGGTTTCGGCTTGGAGCAGCCAGGGCAGATCTCAGCCGCCGATCGCGCGATCGACGGTCATGATCGGAGCATTCCACGGTCTAGATTGACCGCGGGCATTAGCCCTGCAGTTCCGCGGGCCACGTGGAGCGATCTGGGACGTCCATCCAAACCGCGCGGATCGGACGGTCGGGATCGAATGCCGACGTGGTTAAGTGCTCGGCGCTGAATCCCGCGCCGCGGCAATCATTGGCAATGATTGCGCCAGGAACAGCGGAGCCTATCCCGCGTTGCCGCGTGGCGCACTCAGCCGCCACCGATATTTTATTTGTAAATTAATTTTTTTTTATAGATATTTTAAACCTGAAATCTTCCAAAAATCACCAAAAATTCAATGTTTGATCGATTTTTGTGCACAATACCTCGTTTTGATCGTATTTTCATTCTCTACACTATAAATTTTTTTTTTATAAAAATAACATATATATTTTTTTATTATTAATAAAACAGTCAATTGACACTTTTATCTTTATTTATTTAAATTATATTTTAAATAATAATTATTGGTATATGATTATTTTAATTATATTTATAATAACCATTGTATTTTATGTTATTTGTTACTGTTTTTAGTATTTTATTATTATTATTAATTTTATTATTAATATTAGTTAGTAATTAGTTAATTATTCATAAATATAATTATTTTTAAAGCCTTTATTGTATTTAAAACTTCTAAAATTCATAACTTTCTCGTTTTTAACCCGATTTTAACGCACAACGTCTTGTTTTGAGCGTATTTGGATTCCACACATTCTGGAATTGGTCTTATTTGAAATTTTTGGGTCTGTGTGAAGTTATTTTAAAAAGAGCCAGCTGCCCTATTTTAAAATTAATTAATCATTCCCCTTTAAACTTCGAAATTACATAACTTTGTCGTTTTAAGTCCGCTGTCGACGCACAGCACCTTATTTTGGATGTACCTTGAATTCTGCATAGTCTGAAGCTGTTTTCAGGTGAAAATGTTTTCTGCATTTTCTGTCATTTCAAAAACAGTGAAACTGCACTATTTTAAAATATTATCTTATTGTATTTGAACTTGTAAATTTCGTATCTTTTTCGTTTTAAACCGGATTTTTACGTATAACCCCTCGTTCTTTTCAGAAAAGCGAGCTTTATGTTTTGAAATCATTTCCAGCCCTTGATTTTGGCTGTTTTGACAGATCACTATTTTGATTCGATTATTCGAGTATTTTTGAAATTAAATATTAATCATAATAATTATTTTTAGGATACAAACTATTTTTTTAAAATCGTTTTAAGGCGTCGATTGAGTGGTCAGCAAGTCTCCCCTATACCTATTTACTATAATTTAACTTATTTTTAATTATCTTAATTTCCAAAATTTATATACATATATTTAAGTACTTTAAAATTATTTTTGAAACTATTTATATATTAAATCTCTAAATTCCGGGAGATTCGCTATCGCATGAAACTTTAGACACAGGTTCTATGAATTATTAAAGATTATTAAAGATTATTAAAAATTATTAAAAATTCTTAAAAATTATTAAAAATTATTAAAAATTCCAAATTTTCCCCAAACACTTGGGATCACTTTCTCAGGTTATCCCTGACCTTTGGGAGTGATTCCAATCAGTTTGGAGCTCGTTCGGATCAAAACAGTAAAAAAAGGCCCTTTGTTAGGAAATTTAGAAATTCCCATAAATACCTCGATCTTTAGAAACTCATAACTAATTGTAGAAAATTCCAAATTAGGTAAACTCACTTGCATTAGACTCCAATTAGGATCTAGTATTTACTAAAAATCTTAGGTTTCCAGAAAATGGCCTAGATTAGAAGGTCAACGTTTTGGTCAACCGTAGTTCATTTAGAGCCCGAAACTTAGAAAATTCATAACTTTGCCTAGAGAATTCCGATTTCAGCCTACTACCTGTCTAACTACTCGTATTAAGGTCTAATATTTTCCTAGGGTGTTAGGAATCCCAAACCTAGCCTATTTCTTATAGTGACCTTTTGGACCCTTAGCTTAGTTCCTAGGAGGACCCAGAACTTTCCAAAATCGACTAATATAACTTTAACTTCAAATATCATCAACCTAAGTTCCTAAAATTGATCAACAAACTATATTAACTAAAATGCACCCCAATTCACTGATATTTGAATTTCAACAAAAATTTCCTTTTCTTGCCTTCAACAAACCTGAATTTTAGACAATTTTAACCAATTACCCCACTTAGGACCTATCCAAACTACACAAGCCTTACACACATAGAATGGTTTGCTAGGTCACCACTTCTAGATCTAGGTTAGGCTGCTGGGTTTTACTTTTCTACTGTGTGCCGGAGCTTTCGTGGATTTCATTGCATGCTGTTTGAAAAATGATTGATGTGTTTGCTTATTTTTCCTGCACTCTGTGATGTGATGGGCGCTAGATTTACCCCTAGGTTAAGAACGAATGTCATATATATATATATATATATATATATATATATATATATATATATATATATATATATATATATATATATATATATATATATATATATATATATATATATATATATTGTTCTTCTATGCAGGTGGCCATGCTCAAGCTAATAAAAGGGGGGCATCGTTATGATTTCTAATGTTATCTTATGCAGGTACTTGCTCAGCCCCCCTGATATAATGAGGGCTAAAATCATTAAATAATTATAATTGCTACAGATGGAGCTACTTAGCCCTCAGAGCATGGCTTGGCACAGGGTCAATGGTGTTAGCATTTTTATTTTCATATAAACTGCTTGGGATGATTTTTGTTAGGATAACCTTGCAGGGCTTTAGAATTTTCTGCTTTTCAATTCATGTAAAATTTGTAATAATTGTTAAGAGTTGTAAAAACAACTTTTGAGTTAGGATATTCTTATCCAGCTCGAATTCTAAAAGAAGAAGGCATCCCCAAGGGGAGAGTCTTCTTCCATTTGGAAGATCGAGCTGGATGGCTTTAGATATCCAAAGAGAAAAGGCAATACACCCATACTGGGGGGAATTGTCTCTTCGTTTGGATATTCAAGCCACGATGGATCCAAGGAGTCCAAGGAGGAGAGATCCAAGGAGTCCAATGAGGAGTGATCCAAAGAAGACTGAAGATTGAAGACCCAATATCCCACTCAAAGTTGTTGGCGTCTGTCATAGGCTTAGAAATCCGGATTGTTGGCAGTGGTGCCCGGCCACTTTATTTTCTGCATATCTGGGGTGTAATAAGGGCAATTTGCCTATGGCCATTTAGTTGATTATTTTTGGATTTATATTGATGTGTTTACCTGATTGCGCAGTAGAGATATCTGCTTTTTCTAGGTTTCTTTCTTGCATGTCATTTTTGTTTTCGCCTGGATCGTATTAGGCTCATTAAGGACTATAAAATTCTTCTACTCGTAATTAATCTTTAAAAATTTAAGTTTTAAATAACATAGAAACTTAACGAACCTAGGGAATTGCCGGAATCGTCCGGGGTCGCATGCATATTACTGCATCTTCTCTCTCCTTCTAATAAGACATCTCCCTGCCTACTGGTAGAGTCCGAATAATCTGGCCTATGAGGATGAAGTGCCGGACCTAGGGAGACTAAGTCTTTTCTAAAAATTATTTTATATTAAGCCTATTTTTAAAATCCAAAGTATTCATGAGCTGACATTTCAACTAGCATGCATTGCATTAGTAACCAACTAATTAAAATTTAATTGCATTAGCTAGGGGCATTCACCCAACATAAGTCCAGGACCACTTAGGAAATCCTCTAGATGTTAGTCCTACTTCCAATAACTGTGCCACCCACCCATCCTTCATAATTGACTTGACAGCATGGTTTTAAATCGATTAGGTGGTTAGCTGGTTCCCCCATCCAGGCCGGGGTAAGTCCAGGTCTTGCACTGCATTAGCTAGGACACAGGTCTTAGTGTTCGTAGAGCACTAAACCCAATCTAGATTTAGGGTTCGAGGCTACTACACTCGGTCTCGTAGTATGCCTTAAATATTAGGTATGTCCCTTCCTTTCAGGGACTATAAACCCTACTCATCCGCATCACAGGAGGACGCCACCTCCATCCTTCTCTCACGCATGTGATTGAGTGCTTGATTTTACTTTTTTAAATTTCTCTCTAGTGCCCTAGAGCCTCTGAATGCTAGTATGAGCCACGCATGTCGATTCAGCCCTTCAGACCTTTCTTCCCTTTGAGTAGGATTTCCTAGTCTATACCCTCGTGCCGATCCCATTTTAGGAGAGGATAATGTATGATCCTTAATCGAGAGTTTTCTCAGGCTCCGGCCTGAGATGTAATTAACCATGGGGGCTTGTGCCCGTGGGAAACTCGGTCCCACATCTACTAAACCCCATTTGAGCTCTTGTATCGGACGGGGGAAACCCGTGATTTGGTCATGTATATTACTACCCATCGAGATGTGTTGGTGAAAGCCTCTATCCTATATGGTCAGTCGTATGCGCGATCCAATCTGTCCCTTCCAATCGACCCGTTCACGCGGTGCTCTTTCGGAGGTCCACAGCCGATAAACTACAAAACTGCCAGAAAAGGTTCAATTTCCGCCGGAAAAGGTCGCCGGAAATGAGTTATTTTCCTATAGTGTACTAGCATCTATAGGCCCTACCTGCTAGAATGTCCAAGACCAGTCATCTTGCCAAGGCCTTGGCTGACAGCATGTTAAGGCCCTGCCTGCCATATTGCCAAGGCTCTACCTGCCAATGTATCTAGGCCCTACCTATGAGTGGCCGAAATACTACCAGCTAGTAAGCCAAGTGCCTAAGCTCTACCTGGCAACATGACTAGGACCTGGCTACCAGCATGTCATGGCCCTGTATGCCAGGATGCCTTAGTTTTGGTTGCCAGCATGACATGGCACTGCTTGCCTGTGTATATAGGCCCTGGCTGCCACTATACCCAAGCCTTGACTGTAAGTGTTCTTAGGACCTATCTGTCAGGTCACCAAGGCCCTAACTGCCAGTGTGCCTAGTCCATGAGCCTGCCAACATCCGCTAGCAAATGAACTTATAAATACTCTAATTAAGATTTTTTGGCTTCAAGATGACATGTTGGGTACTAGTGCGATTACATACAAGTAAAAAAATATGGTTTTTATGTCAAAAACATTATAAGCTTTTTGGCCATTTTTGAACTACCAGGGATTCTAAATGTATTATACTATGCCTTCAACACCACGTGAGAGACATAACACATGCCTTTGATTGGTTTTGCCTAGTTCTATAAAAAGTATATTACTTTATATTAGATGATCCTCTTTCATCTTGATACATATAAGATAAAAGGAATCCGTGAATAAGTGAAGCAACTTGGTTCTTGTGCCTTTGATTGATAGATTCTAAAGAATATTTAAATGTATCTTATCCTTGCTTGTAAGTGTACCTTAGCTATGCTTGGCAGTGCGCCATGGCCCTGCTTCCAGTGTGCTTAGGCTTGGCCAGTCAGCATGCCTTGGCCCTGCCTGCTAGTGTGCCAAAGTCCATTCATATGTACTCATAATTACTCAATTTAAGACTTTTCATGTCATGATAGCATATTATGTACAAATGGGTCTATATACAAGTAAAAAATCACTTTTTTGTAGGAAAGAAAAATTAAGCTTTTTGGCCATTATTGAACTACTGGAGCATTTTGGACAGAATAAGCCCTGCCTGTCTATTAGAGGGAGCACAAACATGATGTGGAGTCATCTTTCTATCAGTAAACTTATAGGACATTGCTATTTTGTTATAATTCTTAACAATAGAAAAGGATTATTGTTTTGATTTGAAACATTCATTTCTTATCAACACCATGCGAGAGATTAAACACTTGCCTTTGATGGGTTGTGCGTAGTTCTCAGATTAATAAGTTGCTTTATATTAGATGGATTATGCATCCTCATGCACATAGGATAAAATTTATTCATGAATAAATGAAGAGACATGTTGCTTGTGCCTTCGATGGTTGGTTGTGAAAGAATAATTAGATTTGCCAAGTTATAAATCATAATTATGGCTCAAAGTGAGCTAATTGTTGGCCCTATATGCAACTGCTACTGTGCCTAAGCCCTTCTTTCCATTATGCCCAGTCCCTGCTTTTTAGGTTGACCAGGCCTTGGTGACTATTGTGCCATGGATTTTCTTGCCTAGGCCTTACATGCCAATTGTCCAGGCATTGCTTGCCAAGTTGCATAGGATCTCTGCTTGCAGCATGTCAAGGCCCTATGTGCCATTCTTCCCATGCCCTAGTATCCACTGTGCCTATGTATTGAATTTTAGTGTGTCATGGCCTTGCCTACGAGTGTACCCCATGCCATGGTTGCCAGCATGCTCGAGTCCTGGCTACTAGCATGCTAAAGTCTCCTTACAAATGTCCTTATACGTACTCAATTTAAGATATTTGGGCTTCAAGATGGCATGATGGAACTTATGTGTACATGCATAATTATAACATGCATTTTCTATAGCAATAAAATTATAAGCATTTTGTGTCTTTCTAAACTACTATGGCATTTTGGGTGTTATTAGCCCTGCTTACCTGTCAGTGGGAAGTTGAGCAGGTAGGGAGTAAGAATTTTTTTTTTGTTGAACTTAAATGTCTTAGCATTTGTGTTATTATTCTTAGTGTGAGCACACACAAAATTATTATTCGGATGTGAATTCTTGACTCTCTATCAACATCATGCGAGAGTTGAAACACTTTCCTTTAATTCTTTTATTTGTGGCTTATTCTCAAACCAATTTGTTGTTTCATACTAGATGTGGCTAAATTATATCTTGATGCATATTTGATGGAATGTTCTTGTGATTAAATGAAGCAACCCTATACTTGTGCCTTCAGTTGTTGGAAGTGAAAGATTAAATAGAAGTGCCAAGTTGTATGTCATCATTGGCATTATTAGAGTATATGCTCCATATGTCACTTGGTATTTCACATCATACAAATATGTTCAACTCACCCATACTTAACTACTAAATGTACCTTGTGGTAGATCGTCATCCACATAATTACCTTCACCCTTTGGTTCGCTCTTTGTCAGAGTTAGCTTACTCTTTGATATTGGGTGGTGTCATTAGGCTGGTTGATGTGGAAGTACTAGAGACCATATTGGCACATGAGAAGTTATGGAATCTAAGTTAATTGATTGGTGGTTACTTTGTGTGTCTAACCAACTATATAATAGTCCTTTCATTTCTATGATCCTCATATTATTATGAAGATCAAACAAGACACCATGATTGTTGCTACTGATGCAAATTCTTTTATTTGTGGCATTAGTTGTAAGAAATGCTTTGTGGATAATCTTTGTGTCCTTATTCAGGGTATGTAGAGTGCTTCATAGAAACCCTTTTCTAAGGGTGTCATCTCATGACAATCTTTCATCTTAGGCGGTAAACTTTGGGTCCCATTCTATTGTTAAAAATATGGCTCATTCAAGAAAATTTCCCTTGGTTCCATGGGCACCTTGGTCGAGTCAGTTAATTGAAAGGTTATGTTCACTTTGGTTCTTTCCCTTACCACCATCCATATTATTGTTGGGGCTAGGCTGAGATCGTAGTTGTATCGAGATCATGTTTCCTTGTTGATCCTACCAATACTCAATACTTGTCTCAAAGATTAAGCCATGCATGTGTAAGTATAAACTTCTTCAGACTATGAAACTATGAATGTCTCATTAAATCAGTTATAGTTTGTTTGATGGTACATGCTACTCGAATAACCATAGTTATTCTAGAGCTGATACATGCACAAAAAGTCTGACTTCTAAAAGTGATGCAATGATTAGGTAAAATGTCAATGCGGGTTTATGCCTATTTCTGTGATGATTCATGATAAATTATCGAATCACACGACCCCTGTATTAGTGACACATCATTTGAATATTTTCCCTATCAACATTTAATGGAACGATAAGGGCCTACCATGGTGGTGATGGGGGATGGAGAATTAGGGATTAATTTTGGAGAGGGAGCCTGAGAAATGTCTACCACATCCAAGGAAGGCTGCTGGCGTGCAAATTACTCTATCTTGACATGGGGACATAGTGACAATAAATAATAAAATTAGTCTCTTTGAGTCTAGTAATGGGAACCACTTAACAAGGATCCATTGGAGGGCGGGTTTGGTGCCAGCAACCATGGTAATTCTAGATCTAATACCATATATTTAAGTTTTTTGCAGTGAAAAAGCTCATAGTTGGACCTTGGGTTAGGTCGATCGGTCTTCCTCATGCTGTACACCACCCACCTTGTCCCTTATGCTGGTGATGTATTCCTAGCCTTTATTGGTCGGGTTGTGCCTCCAGCACCGTTACTTTGAAGAAATTATAGTGCTCAATGCAAGCCCACAATCTGGATATAATAGAATATGAAAACACCACAGGATTTTGGTCCTATTGTATTTGCCTTTGGGATCAGAGTATGATTAAGAGGGATAGTTGGGGGCATTTATATTTCATAGTCAGAGGTGAAATTCTTGGATTTATGAAAGACAAACCACTGTGAAAGCATTTGCCAATGATGTTTTTATTATTTAAGAATGAAAGTTGGGTGCTAAAAGATGATTATATACCATCCTAGTCTTAACCATAAATGATGCTGACCAGGGATTGGCGGATGTTGCTTTTAGGACTCCATCGGCACCTTTTGAGATATCAAAGTTTTTGGGTTAATTAAAATTTGCACTTTGCATGTATTAATATGAAAAACAAATTACATGTTGTAGGAAAAGAAGTCTACTCCTCCTAACACAAAAAATAAAAAGGGAGAAGATTAAATTAATAAAATCATTCCAAAAGGGAAAAATCAAAAGGAAACAAAAAAGGACCCCTTAAGTGAGAAGGAGATCCCCTTCATTGATTTACAATGTGCATTAGAAGGATAGAAAGAAAGTCACTCCAAAGGGGGTAACACCAAAGAAGATTTAAAATAGCCATAAGGGTTGAATGGTGTCCCAGTGCTCTGGAAATGGTCTAACAATCCAATAGTACACATGAAAAACAAATAAAAGAGTGCACTTCATTGGGTACTTAAGGGGACCAAGTCCCCGCCTGTGAAATCTGTCGAGGCCTTCTTTCTCTTTCAAGGGGAGGTGGTTAAGGCCTGAGCAGGAGGATTTCCCTGTTGAAGTGGTCACTAGAGACCCTGGGCTTCTGTTTATGGAGAGTGAGGATCCCAGCTAAAGTTTCTTCCAAATGTTGAACCTTAGCTATTATAAATAAGAAGGATGGTTGGGATGGCTTGTGGTTGATGGGTTTATCCTTGTTGTGTGCTATAAGAAGGATGGTTGGCCTTAGCCTTACCTTTGAATTTTCTTATCAACAAGTTCCAAGAACCAAGAGAGGCCTCATCCTTATTGGGCCCATGGTACAAACCATAGTTGGGCATTTCAAATGGTTGGGACTGCCCCCCCCCCCCCCCCGATTGTGGAGGCATAAGAGGGAAATTAGTGGCCTTAGCGGCACAAGCTGAGCTACTGGTTGTGTGCTATTGTAGAGTGGGTTGGGGGGTAGGGGAGTTATTTGTGGTTGCATTGTAAGATCACTTGATGCTATTGTGGCCAATGAAACTGCAAGTGAAGTATAAACTAGAGATGCCATAATATTCAACTCTCTTAAAGAAATTCTCATTGAGGCCATCAATCCAAACTCCCGGCTGTAGCTGCTATGAGAGGTCAATTCTCTCACAGATCTAGCATAAGAAGATCTACCCCATGTACTCGTATGCAAATCCATACATAAAGGCTCACCCAATAAGTTGGCTGAATGAGTTATATTAGTCTTATCTCAGCACATAGGGGGAAGTTGAGGTAAACAAATCCAAATAGGAGAATAGAGGCCTTGAAGGGAGTCTAGGGAAGAGCTAGGCTTCCATATGTCCATGCCCTTGATGTTGCCTACATGGATCCATAGGCCACTCATTAAAACTGCTTCCCTAACCTTAATAATTTGGAAGATGCAAATCAATGAGTTTGGTGTGGTGGTGATGACTTAGAAGTCTACAAAGTGGTACCATCGACATTTGAGCTCACTAAGAAGGTAATGGAAATGAGCTCGCATGCCAGTGACTATCGCCGTAAGAGCTCAGTCAAGTGCGACCAAATTTACTTGGACTACAATTATCTTCGGTTTCATTGAGATCATATCTCAAGAAATATTGTTCTCATGACCTATTTTGTCCAAAGGAACATACAGAAGTTTGTTCCGATTAAAAGGACCACTAGACAACCCCCCGACAAGTAAGGAGGGGGCTGGTGTGGGCTACTCTAGTGTGCTAATTGATCCCTTGGCCTTGGAGGCATTATCGCAAACATCATGTAGGCATGATACTATTATAACATGAAATATAGGGTTGAGGGACTTGGGGATTTGCACACCTGCACTTAAGTTTAGTTTGAAGCATTTCCTTGCAAGAAGCACACACAACTTAAATCCCATATGGGTTTAGAGGGGTTTGAGCACACACCTGAGTAAAATCCACATAGCCACAGCTAGATAGATTCACTTGGGTGGATGTCTTATCAAGATACTAGTTTGGGTCATGACAAGATGCTGGGCTCAATTCATCATGAGAAGAGCCATCAGTTGAGTCTTACCTAGCATCAGATAGGGCGAATTGTGTAGGTGTTACATGGGAAAGGGCCTCCTGCAGCTCGATCTTTCGACCTTGATTGGTAGCTTCCATCTTTGTGTTGGAGTTAGAATGAGCATCCGACTCTCCATTTCATTATGCTTATCAGACTGGTCTCCCAAACCTTCCATTGCATCTTTTGAGCATGCTTCTCTATTTGAATCAACCAACATGAATGCATCCTCTGAGCAGTAGCTAGCTGGGCTGGACATTTTCTTGGGGAAAACCTGTCAGGCTTGTATCTTGCTTTGGTGGTTCGTAAGGAGAGCTATAGGTGACACCTCCAATGTTAAAGGCAAAACCTCCCACCATGGCCAGCTTTCAATCTAGCGAGCTACGAAGCTTGCGGCTTAGCCACTTTCACTAGTTTACTATATTCCTTATTCCCCCACTTGATGTTGGACTAGATTTATGTTATAACCTCATTCCATGAATCCCTAGTGACTATAGTCTAAATCTTAGAAGAAGACTGGGAAGTGTTCATCAGCCAGAGCATTAGAGTAGACTTATGAACTACCGCAGCCGCCTTGACATCGTGGTCGAGCACTTGTTAGTGGTTTCCTTATTATTACTTCTCCTTCTTACAACCACATCTACCACCATTTTGAGGAGGTGACCTAAGGCCACACCCTCTTTCCATCCAAGAGCCTCTCTCTCTAAAATAACTCTAGTGAGAGAATGAGATGGAAACAAATGAAGAGCCTCCCCCAAAGTTTTTAGGTTTCAGGCTAAAGTTTTGGGATTCCTTGAAAAGTATGATCATGAGAATGAAACTTAAAGGAATTAACATATGGGCACCCCCAGGAGTGAAGCCTGCTATTTAATTTGACTCAACATGGGGAACCTTACTAGTTCTAGATATATAAAGATTTGATAGTCTTAGAGCTCTTTCTTGATTCTATGAATGGTGGTGCATGGTCGTTCTTAATTAGTGGAGCAATTTATCTAGTTAATTATACTAACAAATGAGACCTCAACTTGCTAACTAGCTATGCGAAGTTCAACCTATACAGTAAGATTCTTAGAGGGACTATGGCTATTTAGGTCATAGATATTTGAGGCAATAACAAGTGTGTGATGCCCTTATATGTTCTAGGCTGCATGCATGCTATAATGATGTATTCAACGAGTATATAGCCTTGGCTAACATGCCCGGGTAATCTTTAGAAGATTTCATCATGATAGGGATAGATCATTTGCAATTGTTGGTCTTCAATAAAGTATTCCTAGTAAGCACGAGTCAGCAACTCGCATTAACTATGTCCCTACCATTTATACACACCGCCCATCACTCCTACCGATTGAATGGTCCGGTGAAGTGTTTGGAATACTATGATGTGGGTAGTTTGCTGCCCATGACTCTGTGAGAAGTCCATTGAAACTTATCATTTAGAGAAAGGATACGACATAATAAGATTTCAATAGCTGAACTAGTAAAATGATCATTGTCGAGATCAAAATACATCAAGCAATTTTTAGTAACTGTTAAATAAGCGGTGGCTCTTTCTACTGACATAAAATTTATCCCAGTCTTTGCCTTATCCCCTCTTTTGGTCATTTACATGATGAAGGATGGCTAAACCCTCAAATGAGCACAACATTGCACCTAGGAAATATAAAAACATGAGCTCTTAAGAGGGTTTTTTGGGATGGGGTGCTATCCCATGCCATATAGATTGACACAATTGTTGGTAATGGATATCTCAGCTCTCCCATCGATGAGGAGTGAAACAAAATGTGATAAGTGGTGCAATTTGTAGAATCCCACAAACCATCGAGTCTTTAAATGTAAGTTGTACCCAAGGCCAACAGGCTAAAGGTATGTCTACCTAGGGGTCAATATTTTGTCACTCCCTATCTAGTCTCCCATCAATGGATGTGCTAATGAGTGCATGGAAGTGCATAGTGGCTCATCATACTCTCAGTATAGTGGGTGAAAGGGTGGGTCATCATCTCATTGGTTTTAATAATAAGGGGTGGATTAAAAAGAAGGCCTATACTATTATATCATGCATGATTGAGAGATAATCATACTTTATAGGTGATCCAAAATCTATTGGCATTCCACAGATGGAGTTCTATCAAGAAAATCTAATAATTAGATACATTAGGGGCAGAATGCCCTCCACTTATTCTCAAACTTTAAATATGTAGGATGGCTAGGCTACTTTAATGAGACGTGCCACAAAATTAATGGCTCCTAGTGGGCCATTTTTGGTAAGCAAAAAAGGCTATGCCAGATAAACCGAAAGATAGGTTATTGTGCCCAGTTGTGCGCTAACCCAGAACACACAATGGGTGTTGGTCAATTAAGATAGCATGATGGTGGTCATAAAAGTCAAAATTTTCTAAGGAGTGTATAACAACTCACTTGTAAAATCAACTATCCCCAAAAATAGATAATACCTAAGTGCGTGACCCACATCGAGACATTAGAGTAATGGCCATGCACAAATGAGTAGGAGGGCATAGCGCCCGCCATAAAACTTGAGGCATGAGCCCATGAAGAGCTCCCATCAGTGCAGATCTTTGTGGTAGTAGCAAATATTTAAATGAGAGCAATAAAGGTTGAAGGGGCAAAAGGATCCTTGTGAATGGCACTTGAACATGGGCTATCCGATCCTAAGAGATAGGAGAGGTCTGTTAGACAGCGCCGCTTCATGTGAGCTTTGAAAGGGAGTCGGGTTAAAATTCTCAAGCTAGGATATGGTGGCTAATAGTAAAGCTAGGTAGTTCAGAGACCTCGATGGGGGCCTTGGAAAGAGTTTTCTTTCCTTCTTTATAGCATACCGTCCTAAAAATGGCATAACTAGACATAGGGTCCAGCAACTAAAAGAGTGTCACATGTTGAGTGGAATCCAGTGCCACCCACTGGCCCCTAAAAATCTAAATGATCAAGTGTTGACCACGCCAAGTCATACTCAAAATGCATCAGGTCTCCAAGGTGAACAGCCTATGGTCGATGGAGCAATGTATGCAAGGGAAGTCAGTAAAATAGATTAGTAACTTCGGCAAAAATGATTGGCTCTGATGGTTAGGCATGTGGGTACCAGTCTCGAATCTAATGGCTTTTGATGGACTACTTGAGTTACACTCATGGTGAGTTTGAGCTTCCGCATGTAGGATGGGGGACGAGTTCGAAACGGCTCTCCTGGGGGGCCTTTCCCTGGCATCAAACAACTGACTCAAAACTTATATTATCAAGGGTAATCTGACTATTTAATTTAAAAAAAAGTATTGCGATGATCCCATTGCGTGGTCACTCAATGTGATTTCTACCCAGTGCTCTGAATATCAAAGTGAAGAAATTCAACCAAGAGCTGATAAATGATGGGAGTAACTATGAGTAAAATATATCATCATCTAATTAGTGATGGGCTTGAATGGATTAATGAGATTCTCATTGTCCCTATCTACTATCTAGAAAAACCATAAACAAGGGAATGGGCTTGGCAAAATCAACGGGGATAAAAGACTCTGTTAAGCTTGACTCTAGTCAGACTTTGAGAAATGACTTGAGAGGTGTAGGATAAGTTGGAGATGCTCCTTGGTAGAAGTGAATACCACCACTTTTAAAGTTATTTTATTTATTATGTGAGATGGAGGTGGGGCCTGGCCCTAGTGGGTCGATCTGGATAGAACATATAATTAGGTGGTGAGTTTTGCTGGAGTGGCATATCTATTAAAAAATAATGCAGGTGCCCAAAGATAAGCTTAATGAGAAAAGAAATCTCATGTGGAATAAAAGGATAAAAGCTTGTTTGATTCTAATTCCCTAAGCAAATATGAACCATGAAAGCATGGATTATTGATCCTTTAGTCATTTAGAATTTGAAGCTAGAGGTGTCATAAAAGTTATGATAGGGATAATTGGATGTGGAAGCCAAGTTTTCATAATGACGTTGCTTTTTAATCCTTTGATGTTGGCTCTTCCTATCATTGTGAAGTATAATTCAACAAGTGTTGGATTGTTCACCCACAAATAGGGAATGTGAGCTGGTTTTAGACCGTTGTGAGATAGGTTAATTTTGTCTCACTTATTATCATGCCAAGATAATAATTCAACCTAATATGTGAGGAACTATTGATTCACATTATTGGGCATTACGCTTGGCTGAAAAGCCTATGGCATAAAACTACTATGTGTAGTCCTATGACGGAATGCCTCTAAGTTAGAATCTGTGCTAAAAAAAGAACGATTGAGTCCATCATTCGCCTGCCAACCAGTAATATGGGTTTAGCCCTGATGGTTCCGTGACATTGGATGCTTTCATGTTGGTCATCTAGATCACTTGTACGAAGGCCCTGATATACAGTTCTAAGTAGAAGATGGGCTGAATCCTTTGTAGAAGACTTAAATTCATAATGGGGCATTATATATGGCAGAGTGGCCTTTGTTTCCACGATCCACTAAGATCCATCCCTATGTCATAGTATACTTTGTATCACCCTCTTAGAACCCTTAGGGTTTAGGGCCTTAGGGTTCTAATACATTCTGTCAACTAGGGTGTGTTACTCGATCTGGATACTGCCAGCCTTTGGCATCCTAAAAGATATAAGTTCCTGGGTGTGATACTATATAGGCCCTACTCACAAGTGTAACTTGCCCTACTTATCGGCGTGGCCAGGACCTACCTGCTAGTGTGCCCTGGGCCCTGCCTGCAGGCATGCCAAGACCAAGCTGCAAGTATACCCAGGCAATGAGCGCACCAACATTTTCTAGAAAATAAACACATAAATGCTCAATTTAATATTTTGGGGCATCACGATAATATCTTGGGTACTCATGTGTGTATGTACAAGTAAGAAATACACTCATTGTGGAAAAAAAAATTTAAGCTTTTATGTTATTTTTGAGATATCAGAGTATTCTGGATGTAATAAGCCCTATCAGTCTATTAGAGTGAAGCAAAAATATGATGCAGAGTCATTTTTCTATCAGTGAACCAACATGACAAAGTTATTTTGCTATAATTCTCAACAAGAGCATATAAGGCTTACTACTCTGATCAGAAACATTAGCCTCTTGTCAACACCATACGAGAGATATAACACTTGCCTTTGATGGATTGTACCTAGTTCTAAGCATAATATGTTGCATCATATTTGATGACGCCCATGCATCTTGATCCTTATAAGATTAAATACATCCAAGAAAAAGTGAAGTGACTTAGTGCTTGTGCCTTTGTTTATTGGATTCTAAAAAAAAATGATGTTTCTTTTTATAAGTACTCAATTTAAGATTTTTGGGTATCAAGATGGCTTGCAGGTAACATATGGGGTTACATAAAAGTTAAAAAAAAAAAAGCAATTTTTATGGAAAAAAAAATCGTAATCTTTCTAGGCTTTTGTGAGCTATCGGGCATTCGTAATGTAATCAAGTTGTGTTGCCTTATCGAGAAATATGTTATTAGTTTTGATCTAAAACATTCATTGTTGCTAGTCTGATGCATGCCTTAGAAGTTGAAATGTTTTAAAACATTAGTGAGCCTGAGAATTTTGAAGAATTATTTCCATGTGGAAATCTTTATGCCCCTAGGGCTTACCGTAAGAAAAATTCATGGCCAGCACTGGAGGTATGTTAGAGCTAAAAATGTCTAGAAAAATAAGTTCGTTGACTTGCAAGACAGATTGGTCACTCTATATGGTGATTGTTATACCCCTGAGGGCTTGCCATAAGAAAAATTTGTGGCTTTCATTAGTGGTATGTCAGAGCTATAAATGCCAAGAAAAATAAGTTTGTTTAAGCACAAGAGAGATTGGGCGTTCAACGTAGCAATCATTATGCCCTCGAGGGCTTGCTTTCAAAAAAATTTATGGCATGTGTGGATAGAATGTCAGAGTTGTAAATGCTAGGAAAAATAAGTTTGTTATTATGTAAGAGAGATTGGATTCTAGGAGCACAAGGGAAAATAAGTTGTAATGAGGTAAAAAAAATTTGGTGCTAACGCACCAAAAACTATATGCTCCGAGGAGCATGTGAGATCGGGTGATAATTATATAGGGGAAAATACTTAGCTTAATCATAAAAAAATTTTAGCACTATTGTTCCTAAAAAATAGGCTTTTTGAGTGTATGAAAAAAGGCCAAATTTTGTCAGGATACCCCGGTAGTGCTTGCCAGTATGGCCACCCACAAGGTCACCTAGTCCCTAGCCACCAATATGGCTAGGCCGAGCTTGCAAGGTTGCTCAGGCTCTGTGAGCTAGGATGCCAAGACCCTAGCTTTTAGTGTGCCAAATTCATGAGCCTGCCAACATCCGCTAGCAAATATACTTATAAGTACTCCATTTAAGATTTTTAGGCTTCAAGATTGCATGCTGTGAACTAGTTAGGTTACGTACAAGTATAAAATGTGGTCTTTAAGGTTAAATAAATTGTAAGCTTTTTTGCTATTTTTGAACTTTTATGGCATTCTAGATGTATTATGCCCAACCTGTCTAATGGAGCAAAGCTTGAATATGATGCAGAGGCATTTTTCCCTTAGTGAACGTGTGGGACATGGCAATTGGGCTATAAATCTTCTCTAGAGAATATAAAGGCTTGTTGTTTGGATGTGAAATCTTATTTTCCATCAACACCATGTGAAAGACAAAACACTTGCCTTTGAATGGTTGCACCTAGTTCTATGCATAGTTTATTTCTTCATATTAGATGAGTCTCATGCATCTTGATGCATATAATATTAAAAAAATAAGTTAATAAGTGAAGTGACTTGGTTCATGTTCCTTCGAATATTGGATTCCAAAGAATATTTAGATGTGCCTTATCCTTTCTTATTAGTGTGCTTTAGCCATGCTTGGCAGCATGCCAAGGAATTGCATGCTATCATACTTATGCCTTGCTAGCCAGTTTGCCTAGGCCTTACCTACCAGGGTGCCCATGCCCATTCAAATGTACACATAAGTACTTTTCACGATAGCTTATTAAGGACACATAAGTGTAAGTACAAGTAAAAAGTACATTTTGTTACAAAAAAAAATTTAAGCTTTTTGGTCATTTTTGAACTACCGGAACATTCTAAATGAATTATGTCGTACCTGTCTAATAGAGGAGAGCCCAAACATGATGCAAAGTCATATTTCTATCAGCGAAATTGGAATACATTACTTTTTTTCTATAATTCTTAACAAGAGAACATAAAGGCTTATCGTTTTGATTTAAAACATTCATTTCTTATCAACTCCATGCGATAGATTTAACACTTGCCTTTGAAGGGTTGTGCCTAATTCTCAAAATAATATGTTGCTTCACATTAGATGGCTTATGCATCTTAATGCACATAGGATAACATGTATCCATGAGTAAATGAAGCGATATATTACTTATGCCTTCAACTATTGGTTGTGAAAGAATAATTAGATGTGTCAAGTTACACATCATAATTGTGCATCAAAGCTATCATGTTGTTGTCCCTTACTTGCAAGATACTAGTGTGTCTCAGCCCTGCTTGCCAATTTATTGAGACCTTGCTTGACAAAATGACCAGACCCTTCTTACTAGAGTGTCTGGCCCTAGCTACCAGTGTGCCAAGGCCTTACTTTCCCAAGCCTTGCATGCCTGCTCTCCAAGCACTAACAACCAGGTACCCATGCCCTCTGCCAACTAGCATTCTTAGGCCCTGCCTACTAGTGTGCCTAGGACCTCACTACTAGTGTACCCAAACCCAAGCTTCTAGCATGCCCAGGTCATGTCTGCTAGTGTCCACAGGCCCTACCTGCCAGCATGTCTAGTACCTGGCATCTTGCCAAGGCCTTGGGTGTTAGTATGCTCAACCCCTATTTGTCTGGTTGCCAATGCTCTACCTTCAAACATGCTTAGGCCCTTCATGCTAGTGGCTTAAACACTTACAGCTAGTAAGTTAAGCTAAATCTAGCTAGGTTGCCCAAGCTCTTCCTAATAGCATGAGCAAGACTTGAATGCTAGTATGTTATGGACCTACCAGCTAGGATGCCCTGGTTTTGGATGCCAACATGTCGTGGTCCTACCTACCAACATGCACAGGCCTTGAATGCCAGCGTGATAAGGCCCTAGTTGCCAGCATTCTTATGACCTATCTGGTATGTTACAAAGGCCCTGGCTTCTAGTGTGCCAAGTCCGTGAGCCTGGCAATATCCAGCTACAAATGTACTAATAAGTACTTTATTTAGGATTTTTGGGCTTCAAGATAGCATGTTGGGAACTAGTGGGGTAACATACAAGTAAAAAATGTGAATTTTATGGAAAAAAATTATAAGTTTTTTGGCCATTTTTAAATTACTAGGGCATTCATGATGTATTATGCCCTACCTATCTAATAAAGGGAAGATCGAATATGAAGTAGAGGCATTTTTTCCTCAGTGAATGTGTGGGACATGGCTATTTTGCTATAATTCTTAACAATAACATATAAAGGCTTATTAGTTGGATATAAAATCTTATTTTCCATCAATGCCATGCGAGAGACATAACACTTACCTTTGATTGGTTATGCCTAGCTTTATGCATAGTTTATTGCTTCATATTAGATGACCCTCATACATCTTAATGCATATAAGATAAAAAGAATCCATTAATAAGTGGAGTGACTTGGTTCTTTTGCCTTCGATTATTTGATTCTAAAGAGTATTTAGATGTGACTTATCCATGCTTCTTAATGTTTCTTAGCCGTGCTTGGCAGCGTGACAAGGAATTACATGCCAATGTTCTTATGCCTTATCAGCCAGCATGCCCAAGCCGTGCCAACCAATGTGCCCAAGCCCATTCAAATATACTCATAATTACTCAATTTAAGAATTTTGGGCATCACGATACCATATTGGGAACACAATAGTGTATGTAAAAGTAAAATATTATTTTTTATGGCAAAAATATTTAGGCTTTTGGGTCATTTCTGAACTACAGAAGCATTCTGGATAAAGTAGGCCCTACTTGTCTATTAGAGGGGAGCCCAAACATGATTCATAGTCATCTTTTTATAAGCAAACTTACATGATATTGCTATTTTGCTATAATTCATAACAAGATACCATAAAGGCTTGTTGTTTTGATATGAAACATTCGTTTCTTATCAACACCATGAGATAGATTTAACACTTTTCTTTGACGGGTTATTCTAAGTTCTAAAAACAAAATGTTGCTTCAACTTAGATGGCTTATGCATCTTAATGCAAATATGATAGAATGTGTCCATGAATAAATGATGCGACATGTTACCCGTGCCTTCAATTGTTGGTTGTTAAAGAATAATTAGATGTGCCAAGTTACACACCATAATTGTGCCTCAAGGATAGCATGTTCTTGGCATTTACGCATAAGTTTCTAGTGTGACTCAGCCCTGCTTGCCAACATGATGAGACCTCGCTTGTCAAAATAACCAGGCCCTAGTTGCTAGAGTTTTAAGCCATAGCTACCAGCATGCCCATGCCTTGCTTTCCTAAGCCTTGCATGCTAGCTATCCATAAACTTCTAGCCATGTAGCCCATGCCCTATGGCTGCTAGCATTCTCAAGCCCTACCTGTTAGTGTGCTAGACCCTATCTACTAGTTTACCCTGGACGTTTCTATCAATGTGCCTAGGCTAAGGTTGCTAGCACTCCCAGGACATGCCTCCATCATCAGCAGACCCTTCCTGCCAGTATGTCTAAGATCTAGCATCTTGTATTGGCTTTGGCTGCCATGATGCCCTGGCCCTGCCTGCCAGGTTCCCAAGGCTCAGCGTACTAGCATGTGTAGGTCCTACATGCCAGTGGTTAGATACTACTAGCTTGAAAGCCAAGCCTATGATAGTAAATTTGCCCAAGCCCTTCCTTCTAGTATGACTAGGACCTGGCTGTATGAATGCAATGGCCCTACCTAGTTGGATGCCCTTATTCTGGCTGCTAGTATGCCATGGCCCTGCCTACCAGGATGCCCTAGTTTTGGTAGATAGTGTGCCTTGGCCTTACCTGCTAGCATGCCTAGACCTTGGATGCTAACAAGCTCATGCCCTAGCTACCAGCATGCCTTGGACCTATCTTCCAGGTAGCCAAGGCCCTGGTTGCTAGTGTGCCCAAACCATGAGCCCGCCAAAATCCACTAGCATTTATACTTATAAGTACTCCAATTAGGATTTTTGGGCTTCAAGACGGAGTGTTGGGAACATGTTGGGTTATGTACAAGTAAAAAAAAGTAGTTTTTATGACAAAAAAATGGTAAGATTTTAATCCATTTTTGAACTACCAGGGTATTCTAGATGTATTATGCCCTAACTATCTAATAGAGGGAAGCTCTAATATGACATAGAGGCATTTCACCCTCAATGAATGTGTGGGATATGGCTATTATGCTATAATTCTTAACTAGAGCATATAAAGGCTTGTTATTTGGATGCAAAATCTTATTTTATATACCCACCACGTGAGAGACATAATACTTTCCTTTGATTGGTTGTGCCTAGTTCTATGCATAGTATGGTGCTTCATATTAGATGACTCTCATGCATCTTGATGTATATAAGATAAAAAGAATCCATGAATAAGTGAAATGACTCGGTGCTTGTTCCTTTGATTATTGGATTCTAAAAAAATATTTTGATGTGCCTTATCCTTGCTTAATAATATGCCTATGGCATACTGTGTAGTATGCTAAGGAATTGCATGCCAGCATGCTTAGGCCTTGCTAGCTAGCATACCTAGGCCCTGCCTATCAGTATGCCCAAGCCCTTTAAAATGTACTCATAAGTATTCAATTTAAGACTTTTGGGCATCATGATTGCATGTTGGGTACAAATGGGTGTATGTACAAGTAAAAATGTACTTTTGTAGAAAAATATTTAAGCTTTTTGGCTATTTTTGAACAACCGATGCATTTTGGACAAAATAGGCCCTGCCTGTCTACTAGAGGGGAGCCTAAATATGATGTAGAGTCATCTTTCTAACAATAAACTTGTAGGACATTGTTATTTTTTATAATTCTTAATAAGAGAATATAAAAGTTTATTATTTTGATATGAAATATTTATTTCTTATCAACACCTTGCAAGAGATTTTAACACTTACCTTTGATGTTTTGTGCCTAGTTCTCAAAATAATACATTGCTTCATATTAGATGGCTTATGCATCTTGATGCATACATGATAAAATGTATCTATGATTAAATGAAGAGACATGTTGCTTGTGCCTTCGATTGTTGGTTGTGAAGGAATAATTAGATAAGCCAAGTTACACATCATAATTATGCCTCAAAGCAATCTTGCTTTCCATTATGCCTAGGCCTTGCTTGCCAGGGTTATGAGGCCTTGGTGGTTAGTGTGCCCATGATTTTTTTGGCCAGGCCTTGGATGAAAATTATCCAAGCATAGCATAAGAGGTAGTATAGGATCTCTACTTGCCAGCATACCAAGGCCCTGCTTTCCATTGTGCCCATGCCTTGGTTACCAGTTTACCTATGCCATGCCATGAACATCCTTTCCTACATGCCTGTGCTATGGTTTCTGGCGTGCCCAAGCCCAAGTGTCTAGTGTGCCTAGGCCTAGAGCGTGCCAAAGTCTCCTCATAAATATACTTAAAAGTACTATATTTAAGATGTTTGGGATTCAAGATGCCATGCTAGGAACTCATATGTGCAAGTATAAATAAAAAATACAGTTTCTATGGAAAAAAATTGTAAGCTTTTTGGGCCTTTTTGAACGATCGTGGCATTTTGGATGTTACTAGTCGTACCTGCCTGTTAGAGGGATGCTGAATGTGTAAGAGGTAAGAATTTTTTTTTCATCGAACTTGCATGTCTTAGAATTTTTGCAATTATTCTTAGTGTGAGCATACAAGGGCTTATTTTTTGGGTGTCCATTCTCGACTTTCTATCAACATCATGCGAGCGATGAAACACTTGTCTTTGATGCTTTTAATTGTGGATAATTCTCACCTTGATTTTTTGCTTCGTATTAGATTTGGCTAAATTTCTTCTTGATGCATATTATATGGAATGTTCTAATGATTGAATGAAGTAACCCTATACTCTTGACTTTGATTATTAGATGTGAAAGATTAAATAGGCGTGCCAAGTTACATGTCATCATTTGTATTATTGGAGTATATGCTCCATATGTTGCTTGAAATTTTACATCTTACATGGATGTTCAATGTGCCCAAACTTAACTATTATATATGCCTTGCAGAAGCTCACCATCCACATCATTACCTTCACCATTTGGTTTGCTTGTTGTCAGAGTTAGCTTATACTTCGATATTGAGTGGTGTCATTGGGCTAGTTGATATGGAAATACGTAAGACCGTATTGTCACAAGAGTTTTCATGGACTCTTCTTCAATTGATCGGTGGTTACTTTGTCTGGCCAACCATCAATATAATAGTCCTTTCATTTCTATGATCCTCATATTATTATGAAGATCAACCAAGACACCATGATTGTTTCTTGTTATGCAAATCCCATTATTTGAGGCATTAATTAATAGAAATACTTTATGGATAATCTTTGTGTCCATGTTCAAGGTATGAAGAGTGTTTAATAGAATGAGACGCATCAACCCCTTTTTAAGGGTGTCATCTCATAATAAACATTCAGCTTAGGCGGTCGACTTTGGGTAGAATTATTTTATTGCAAATGTGGTTCATTCGAAAAAATTTCCCTTGGTGTCATGGGTGCCTTGCTCAAGTCAGTTAACTAAAATGCGATGTTTCCTTTTCCTCTATACAGTTTTGGTTCTTTCCCTTTCCACCATCCATATTATTGTTGGGGTTGGGCTGAGATTATAGTTTTGTAAAGGTCATGCTACCTGGTTGATCCTTCTAGTGTCATATGCTTGTCTCAGATTTTAAACCATGCATGGGTAAGTATGAACTATTTCACAATTTTAAACTTTGAATGGATCATTTAATCAATTATAATTTATTTGATGATACATGCTACTCAAATAACCGTAGTAATTCTAGAGCTAATACGTGTGCAAAAACCCTTATAGAAGGGATGCAATTCTTAGGTAAAAGGTTGGTGCGGGCTTATACCTTTTACCTGGATGATTCTTCATAACTCATCAGATTGCATGACCCTATATGCCAACAACATATTATTTGAATATATGCCCTATCTACTTATGATGGTAGGATAATAACCTACCACGGTTCCCTAAAAGTTGAATGTAACATATATTACTATAAAAGGGAAATTACAATGAAAAGGAAAGCCTGGTAAAGGGAAAAGCTACCACTTCCTAAAGATAAAGAACAAATGGAAAGGGTTTACAACATTAGAAGCATCCCATACCAAGCAATAGAATAAAAGAAAAGCCAAAGGAAACATAAAAAGGACTCCCTCAAGTGAGGAAGACTCTTTCATTGGTTTTTAGTGGGCAGAAGTAAGATAGAGGGGGAGCCATTCCAATTGAGGGAGCACAAGAAAAGAAATATAAATATCCACAAGCGTTGAATGATGTCCCATTGATCTAGCTGTGGTTCCTCAATCTCATAGTGCGCAATACAAACCAATGAGTAGAGTGCACTCATTAAACACTTGAGGGGACCAAGTCCCCACCTGTAAATTCTGTAGAGTCTTCTTCCTCTTTCAAGGTGAGGTGGCTTATGGCCTAAGTTGGAGGAGCTCTTTATCAAAGTGAGGCTTGGATACTCTAGGATATTGCTTGTGAGAATATATGAATCTATTAGAAGTCTCTTCTAATTGCTAAAACTTGGAGGCCAAGAACTAGATAGGTGGAGGTGTGGCTTGCTTGTGGGATGGTTAATCTTTTATGGCCTAAGACTTGTGCTTCTTGCTTCAAGCAACCAGATTCCATGATCCAAGGGAAGCCTCATTCATATCATTGTCGCTTTAAGTGTCCAAAGCTTTGTCCATCAGTCTAGAAGGAGGGCAGACTGAAGGGTGGTCCATAAGAGGTGGAATATCTATAGGAATTTACTGTGGCTTAGAAGGTGGTTGCTTCTGCATGGGGATGGGGCCGTAATTTGAGGCCTTAAACAAGCACATGCCATTGCCATGGCCAAAAAACTCACACACAAAGCAATGATATGAGAGGCTTTCACATTCAACTTTTTGGAAAAATCTACCAAAGAGCCCATTAATCAGCACTGTAGGATGTAGCCTCTTGGAAAGATCAATTCTAACAGAAATACGAGCATAAGATGATCTGTCCGACAAGCTTGTACGGGAGTCCATCCATATTGGATCCCCCAAACATATTTTCGACGAGGGTAATTTTGTTCGTATCCCAATACATAAGAGGTAGTTGTGGTATCCATATCCAAATTGGGGAATAAAGGCTTTCGAGGGAATTGGGGGAGGAATTGGGGGGCCATTTATCCTTCCCAATGATATTACCCATCACATTCCATGGCCCAATCATAAGAATTACATCCCTAGCTTCCACACTTTGGATGAGGTAAATAAAGGAGTTTGGAGATGTAGTGATAACTTGGAACTCTCCAAAGTGGTACCATCGGCGCTTTAGTTCACTAAGCAGATAGAGAAAGGGCACCTTTCTATTGATAAGCTTCACTACAAGAGCCTTTCCAAGTCTTGTAATGTTCTCAAGGAAGGCTATCATCTCCGGTTCCATAGAGATACCAACCTTGGAAAGGAAAGTCTCCTCCCCCATCTTGTCCAATGAGACATATTATAATTTGCTTCAAGTTAATGGGCCACTAGGTGGTGCACAGTTGCCAAAGGAGGAGCATGTGTGGGCTGGTCTTGAAGACTAGCAGAATTCTAGGCCTTGGGAACATAATCACAAACATGTTGTGGGAAAGATCCTGTAGAAATGATCTGAGAAGCTAAGATTTTAATGGGAGATTCACACCTACAACTAGGAGAAGCCTTCTCCACCCAAGCTCCACTTGAGCCACAAATCAAACTAGAAACCTTCCCCATATCGGGAGTCAAATTCCTACATGAGATGGGAGAATATTGAGAGAAAACCTATGTTGCTACGAGCTATCCATGAATTGACAGATTGGGATGTTGGAAGGACCTATCAAGATCATATCCAAGGAGTTTGTATGAATCCATAGAAGCATCTAAGAAATCTTCAATCGAGCTTATACATGAGTCCTACATAGTGTCTGCCTGGTTGGTCTTCCCAAGCGGCATGAGTCATTGGACGGACAGGTAAGGTTGCATTTTATGCTTATCATCATCCATGTCGATATGGGAGTCGGAACCACCACTCAAATCTTTAAGCACATCTTTCGAACTTGCTTCACTACCCAACTTAGATGATAAGGCAATAGGCCTTGAGCAGCTGCGAGGCGAGGCAGAAGTTTGAATAGTGGCCTTCACAGTCAAGCTTATGGACTGCAAGCCCACTTCCTTTCCATTCAACTAAAAAGAGAAAGTTGGCCTAGCCTGTTGTTTAATTTACTATCTTCCTCTCTAGCTTGTTAGATGATAGACTGTGCTTGAGCAACTACCCTACTCCAAGGGTCATTAGGCACGACATTATGAACCTTAGCTAGAGGTTGGGAGGAGTTCGTATGCCCAGCCACCAGAATAGGTTGAGACACTATCGCTATATCCTCTGGTCAAGCCCCTTACAAGGGTTGCCATGTTTTTTGTCTTTCCTATAGAATATTCCACTGTAAGGAGGAGGGGACCTAGGGCCACCCCCTCTTGCCATCCTAGAGCTTTTCTCACTAAACCACTCTTGAGAGAGAAGAAAAGGTGGGAAATGAAATAGCACCCCCCATAGCTTTTGGATTCCTAAAAATATATTGCATTATGAATTAAAAACGGTACAAAGTAGGCCAACCAAAAAACATAAAACATTCCATAAAAGACTAGAGAAGATGAAGCAAAAAGTCCAAAATAAGGAAAAAACAAATAACAACATAGAGAAAACCACCAAATTGTAAGAAGGGGAGCCGCCAAGAGATGGATGTAGTAGTCTCTAGGAGGGGATGAGAGAAAGCATGTTAGGGAGGATGCCAGAATTAGTAAAACACATGCCAAAAAGGTAAAAGAACATCCCAGTGCCCCAACGACACCACCCAGTCCCAACTAGCCATTCTCTGGTTAGGAAAAAGGAGGCCCCCCATCATTCGCTTAAGGCGATGGCATCCATACTGGCAAAATCCTGAACCCCCTTCTTCCTCTTCTGGGGAAGGGCCAAGATCGAGCCTAGCTATTGGAGTTCCTTCTAAGTCATAATCCCCTTAGATTGGGGTTTCTTCAGCTTTGAGAGTTCCAAATTACTGCTAGAAGGGGCCTACACAAATTCAATCTTGGTAGCTTTAAAGGTGACCACATGGGGTGAAGGAGATGGGGAACATATGCTATAGGCTTAAAGGCCAGATGCTTTCTAGGCTGATGTTTATCTTAATTATATTATAGTCTCCAAGCTCCTCAAGGCACTTAGGAGGTTATACAGGAGAGTTGGAGGTTGACTGGTGCTTGGAGGAAGAATGGTTCTTATAGGCTTTGGAGATAGGGCTAGGGGATGTATCGAGGGGGAGGCCCGGAAGCCCGAGCTAGATCATCCAAAGGGGGGTGAATTGGTGGGGCAAATTGGCCTGTCTAAATAGAGGTGGGCAGTGCTGATGGAGAGGAGTAACTAGGGGATGAAGCAGGGGGTTGACCCAATCAGAATGGAACTTATCCACGGTGTGCCCAACTAATCTTTAGGAAAAACTAAAATTAGAGAGGCCTTCATATTCAATCTTATGGAATAATCATTCATGTACTCCTTTGAACTAGATATCAGGGAGCTGGGGGTTAGAAAGATAAAGTCTAATGGACATCCTTGCAAATAAGGATCATCCCTACGTAGTCGTGTGGGAGTCCAACTAAAGAGGTTCGCCAATGAAGTTGTCCATGCGAGTCAATTTTTTGACATCCCAATAAAGGAGGGGGAACTGGGGGAGACATACCAAAACTATTGAATAAAGGCATACTTGGGAATTATGGGCATAGTCTAGAGTCCAGCCGACCATCCTAAGCATGCTCTCAATGAGAATCCAGGGGCCACCTTGCAAAATTGTAGATAAATGAGGCGGGTCCAATAGTAACTAGCTAAAGTTAATCGAATTGGTACCATTGCCGCTTAAGTTTGGAGAGAAAGTAAGCAAAAGGAATTCGGTGGCCGATGACATGGGCCCTCAATGTTCTTTCGAGCTTCTAAGTATTGACATGAATATCATCTTATGTAGGGATCAATAAAATCCCATCTTCATCAGTGAAGGAATCAATGTTGAGCACAGGTAATGATGTGTATTATATCTTGCTCCAAGTAAATGGCCCAGATTGAATTATCCATGGGGGTAGTGAGGAGGAGGTAAATGAAGGTCTCAGGTTGGCATCGAAGATAGGTACTTGACCTAGAGGTCCTAGTGGGGGGAACCCAAGATAGGAGGGCCATGGGGGAAGGACGAGTGGGGATTCGAGGTGAGGAAGCCCCCACCCAACCCAATATATGCAGGAAGGCCAGGAGTGCGAATGGTGAAAGTTAGGCTAGGGAGATGGCACTTATAGATAGAGGTTACCCAACTAGAGAAAGGGGGGCTTGGGGATTTTCTCCCCACTAATATCTGATCTGTGGGTTTCAAAGGAGATGGGGTCCTCCATATGCACTGATCGATAAGAAGAGCCATCCAAACTAGAAGTGGTGTCCTGCCAACCAAAGTTGTCTCCAAAATATGGGTGGAGACATCCATTGGTTCACCATGAGGTGAGCCAGATTTGCAGAGGTGAACAGGAGGTGCAAGCACCAGGAGAAATAAAGTTATAGATAACGAGGCAAAAGAGGAGGGTAGGTGATGAACCTCAGTCTGAGCGGCTATTAAAAAGCTATCTCAAGCCGATAATGATAGGAAGGAATCGAGAATAGTTGGTTTCGCAGTACGTGAACCCATCCCATCAAGCTTGCCCATGGAGGCATGGATAGGACATTATAAGGTGGGAAATTAGAAATCACTATTAAATGGTGGTACTATTCCATTACCTTCAACCATGAGGAGGATGGTAGCCGGAAGGAGACCAGGTGGGAAGCTCCCTCGAAGACCAAAGGGAGTAACCCAGCTGACTCATTAAGAATTGCATAGCCCTGATATAGCGGGGTGAAGGATTCCATCGAATAGTATGAGTAGTCATTGACTAAACTGCTCCTGGTATCCTGCATGTCCTTAGATTATTCAAGTTCATCAAATAGTGGACCTGAGATATCTATATAATCCCCAAACTTGGACCCACATTTCTAGCACTACCAGCATCCATAAGAGCCATCACCGGGGAAGAGGGGTGAGACAGACAATCATAATAGGTATGAACACCACCATTTGGAAGGTTAACATTAATCAAGGTCCAACTCTTACTAGTCTTCCTAGCATTACTCTTTGTCATGAGTTGAGAACCCATGCCTGATCTCTCTTTGACAAGAACAAGATAGCCTTTAATTTTTCCATCTGCAGTACCACCATCGGAGCCAACCGCCGCACGTTAGGAATCACCTTGTCGATCCTTCTTCCTTACACCTTTGCCAGCTTTAGGAGGAGGTTACCAAGGGCCACCCTCTCTTTCCATTCAAAATACTATATCTATAAAACCACTCTAGCGAGAGAAAAGAGATGGAATAAAGGAAGAGCCATCCAAAGTTTTTAGGTTTCTTGAAACGTATGCACTTTGCATTAATAAAAATAGATAATTATGAAAGGAGTGAAGTGAAAGGCCCTAAGAATGAACATGTAAAATCATATACTCCTTAAGGATATCAAAAAATTCTAGAGGAATAGTATGCATATCCCTATCCATGAAAATCCCAAACAAAATTGTAAGAAATGGGCTTTTGGACACAAATGTAGGTAGCAATTTTATACGCTCGTGTTGTATGTTGGAACAACATCTTGTGGAACATATGGACCAAAATGAGATCTTCACCAAGCTATGGCTAGGTGGCCCATTTCTTTTTTTTTTCAACATACTCCTGTATGAAGTTGATGACACTAAGGTTGTCCCCTCAATGATAATTCTGATAAAATCAAACATGGAATCCTGAAGAGCCATGTTTATCCAGAGAATAGCTTGGATCTCCACTTGAATACTATCCCAGTGATCGACCCTCCAGCCGAACACCCTCATCGAGATGCCCATATCATTGCGAATAACTAGAACTAATTTCCCATAGTTATGGCACAACAGCGCACCAATTACGTTCACCTTGAACTAGTCAGGAGGGGGCACCAAGACTGCATCTGAAATGGCCCATAGGGCGGAGTGGTGTCCCATTGCCCCATAAAGGAAACAATGCCATGAAGATAAAATGTTCCAAAAATCCCAGCTTCCATGGACATGGGGGTTCCATCAGGGTGACCGTGCTTCTTGGCAGTTCTGCTCTGCCAGTACTTGTAGACTACATAACAATAGTATTGGGCCCACCCCCAATCCTTATTCTTGCATCTCTTCATTACAGAATGAGGCTCCAATAGTAAGAAAAAATATGGTAGGGCAATATAATTATGATATGGCACCTCATAGTGACATGGTCAAGATCTTCCACCTCAAAACACCTTCAAGGGAAGACATGATCAGTTTGAATCCTCCTCAATAGTAGCTAGTTATTCATAGGAACAATGTTCTTATACACCTACGACTAAAACATATTTTCTCTCAAGTGGAGCCTTAGCTTGTAGACCCAATCGATAGGACACTGCTCCATAAGTAGCACTTGGATATAGGCTATAGCCATAAAGGTAACACTCAGGGTATAATTAAGGAACTCGATAGATTCCCGATCCCCATCCAGGTTGATTATAATACTAGCAATATGGTCATCTATATTAGAGCAAAATAACTATATAAGCACCTCTAGATCCCATGATCTATCATGAAAGCTTATTGGGTACACAAGGGTGTATGTATAAGTAAAAAGTACTTCTTATAGCAAAAACATTTAAGCTTTCTGGCCCTTTTTGAACTACCAGAGCATTCTTGAAGAAATAGGCCCTATCTGTCAATTAGAGGGGAGCCTTAATATTATGTAGAGTCATCTTTCAATTAACAAACTTGTAGGACAATGCTATTTTGTTATAATTCTTAACAAAAGAACATAATGGCCTGTTATTTTGATCTAAAACATTCATTTCTTATCAACACCATGTGATAGATTTAACATTTTCCTTTATGGGTTGTGCCAATTTCTTAAAACAAAATGGTTCTTCATATTTGATGGCTTATGCATCTATATGAAGACATAATAAAATATATCTGTAAATAAATGAAGATACATATTGCTTGTGCCTTTGATTATAGGTTATCAAATAATAATTAGATGTGCTCAGTTACATATCATAATTATGCCTCAAAATCATTGTGTTCTTAGCCCTTTTTTTTTTTTTGAAAATGCCAAAGGCAGTAAATAAAAACCTAAAAACGGATACAACCTAGGAAGTGATAGAACACCTATCACATTCCTCTTTAAGCAAAGAAAAAAACAAAGGAGGGATCATGATATCACTAAGATCCTCCCAAACAAAATTATCAACTAAAGCCAATTTAGCACAAAAGTCTGCTAAACGATTACAATTCCTAGGAACACAATGAAAATGAAACATACCGAAATCCTCCAAGAAAGAGAAATCTTCCAAATTATCCTTGTTGTGCTGATCTTTCTTCACCGATCTTTGCAGGTGCTTGATCACATTTTGATTGTCCCCTTCAATGACAATCCCTTTAGCTTCAAACTTCCAAGATTTATGGAACAATTTCATTGCTCGAATAGCCACGAGCTCAAGCAAACCAATATCCCAATGAATACATTTGATTCCAAAAGCAAATAAGAACCTCCCTTTACTATCTCTAAAAATTCCAGCAATACCAACCATATTGGAATCAAGAAGTGCGGCATCAAAGTTTCCTTTGATCCAGTCAGGTGGAGGGGGGTGCCAAGAATAACTAGACAGCTTTTCAAGCTGATTAGCACCCCAGTGATCCGATAGGATACCACAATTAGAAGAAATAACAGCCACATCAATTACTTTAGCTGCCAAACAACTCAACCCCGTTTCCTTCCCATCATGAACAACCTCATTCCTACTTTTCCATGAATAAAAAATTGCAGTGCAGTATAGATTCACCAAAAAAGGATTGGTCCGAGCTGCCACTTTTAAACCTTGTAAACATCCAGTCCAATCCCTGAATCTAGGAACTTTGAAACCCCATCCTCCCAAGGTGTTGAACAAACCAGTAAGTAAACAGCAATTCACTACTACATGCTCTTCATTTTCAACAGCTAAACAACCCCTTGGGCAACCATTAATATTAGAAATCCTCCTGAAATTTAAGAATTCCAAAGTGGGAATACCTCTGTTCACTAACCTCCACCAAAAGCAATGAACTCTAGCTGTTAATTTGCTTAACCAGAGCCATTTCCAATCTTCATTACTGCAGATAACCGATTGTTGAACAGATCTGATAAGAGCTACTAACGATTTTCCAGAGAATTTATAACTAAGCTCTCTGTAATCTATACCCTCTCCAACCTCCAGCTGAACAATTAAATTTACAAGTTATGGACCAAAAAATTTACTCAACTCCTCCTCATTCCAAGCTTTATTATGAATAAAAAAACTGAGTTTAGGAATTTCCTCCACCATAACATTGACAAAAGTAGGCCATTTGGACAACTTATTATTTTGAATCCATATATCTTCAATAGGATCAATTGATTCACCCGTAGCCACATTCCACCTCAACAGGGGTTGCAATGATTTCATACCGCTGTTAATTATCTTCCATGTAACCGAGCAGCTTTTCCCATTCAATTCATTATAAAGGACATCTCCATACTTGGCCCTTAAAGTCCTGTATAACAATGAATCAGATTCTTTAATAAACTCCCAAGCAAATTTATCTCTCAAAGGCCCAATCAAAGCAATAGGAGAATGAATCCCAGCTCCACCTCCAGCAATCGGCTTACAGAGCACATCCCAAGATAAGAAATGCATCCCAGTGGTATTATATGATTTCTTCCAGATGAAATCTCTACAAATCCTTTCCAATTTCTTCAGGATATTAATGGGAATTAAAGCATGAGAGACATAGAAAATCGGGATAGCTAATAAGATGGCCTTCACCAACACAATTCTACCAGCAAGAGAAAAGTATTTATTACCACAACTATTGATTCTAGAAGAGACTCTTTCGAGAAAAAAAAAAAAGAAAATCAGATGATACCACTCTCCGCAAACAAAGATTTATTCCCAAATATTTCATTTCATGCACCACTTTAAAATTTAGAATTTTTGATAAAGACTTTCTCTTTGCTCTATTCACTGAATTGCTAAAAAGAATGGCAGATTTTTGAACATTTACAGCCAGCCCAGTCCAGTTGCAGTACTCCATGATGCAGTCCTTAACAGATCTTGTTTGATTCGAGTTGGCTTCAGGGAAAAGAAGTATATCATCTGCATAAAGAAGATGGGATATGCAGGGAGCCGATGCAACCACTTTAATACCAAGATTACTTCCAATATGGTGCAAATTATTAGACAACAATTTGGAACATAAAATAAACAGATAAGGAGATAGAGGACATCCCTGTCTAAATCCACTCCTAGCTTCAATCCATTTAGATTGGTTCCCATTAAATAAAATAGAGAATCTAGCATTAGTAACACATTCCATAATCAATTTAGAAAAACCTTTTGGAAACCCAAAGTAGCTAAGAGTATTTTCCAAAGCTTTCCAAGAAATACTATCATAAGCTTGTTCCATATCGACCTTCACAGCAATCAATCCTTTTTTTTGATTTAGAAAACCTGAATTTATGAATAATTTCTTGCACCAAAAGGATATGTTCAAATAAGGATCTACCTTTAAGAAAAGCAGCTTGATTTTCCGAAATTAATTCATGAATAACCAAATTCAGTCTATTTAAAAGAAGCTTAGCTATGATTTTGTATATAGACATACATAAGCTGATAGGCCAAAAATGAAAGGGATCAACCGGATTTTGTACCTTGGGAATAAGGACAATTAGAGTATCTTTCCATTCCTTGTTCATTATACCAGTCGAGATGAACATAAAGATAGCCTCCCATATATCTTGAGCAATAATATTCCAGTACCCCTTGATGAAAGAGTATGTGATTCCATCAATTCCCGGAGATATGTTGCTACCCAAGTTAGAAACGACTTTCTCAACTTCATCCCTAGTGAAATCAGCCTTAAGTAATTCAATGCTATCATAGCTAAGCACATTGATCCTGCTAGGCCAGCCTTTAATAATACAGTCACGTTCCTTCCACTTTTGAGAGAAAAAACTCAAAAGAACTTATTCAATTCCATCTTGATCATTCACCATGTTGCCCGTGTTATCTTTGATCTGTCTGATAGAGTTACCGTTCTTCCTACCATTAGCAAAGGAGTGGAAGAACTGAGAATTAATGTCACCCTCCTTGATCCATTTGACTTTGATTCTTTGTCTCCACCATATGTTTAATCTTGCCAAAGTAATATTTAATTCATGGACTTTGGTCTTTAGAAGAAAAATAGACTGATCAGATAAACCACTTCCATTGGCTTCTTTATTTTGTAATTCATCAACTTCTACTTTAAGTTTATCTTTGAGCTCCAATAAGCTATTATGCTTTGACCGGTTCCAAAAAAACAAAGTCCTCAGCACAAACCAAAATTTTTTGTTTAAAACCTCCATAGGATCACCAACAAACTTCTTGCTCCAAGCTTTCTTGACAACATGGTAAGCAACAGGATACGAAAGCCACACATCTTCAAATCTCATGATCTTTGGATGTTTGAAATTCTGAAATTCGACCTGCAGAACCACCAGACAATGGTCAGAGGCAACCTGTGCAACATGTCGGTTGACAGCCATTGGAATAGCCTCTAATGCTTTGGAATTGAGTAGACATCTATCAAGTCTTTCCCAAATACGAGCTCGTCCACTTTTGTTATTACACCAAGTGAATTTAGGCCCAATTACCCCCACATCATGGAGATCACATCTACTCATGAAGGAACTCATGTCTTGAGAAGCAAGAGAGAATTTGAATTTTTTACCACCCCTTTTTTCTTCTTGTGAAAGTATACAATTAAAATCACCTCCAATAACATACGGATCATCCAAAGACAAGTGATTTCCAAGGCACTCCCACAACTCCCTTCTACTATACATATCTCTACTCCCATACACCGTAGAGATAATCCAAGAACCTTTATTAGCTATACAAAGCTTCCCAATTACACATTGATCATTAGCTAAAATTAATGAAAAATTTGCCAAATCAGATCTCCACATAACTACAATACCTCCAGATGCTCCATTAAAAGGATAAAGAAAGAAATCACACTTATTGCCCAAGTACTTATTTAACTCCCATTTCTCCATTTTATCAATTTTAGTTTCCACCACCCCCACGTAGATAGCTTTCCAATCGCTAATAACTTCTTTCAAATAAAGAGGGGCTTCCTTCTTATATTCCACCCTACAATTCCAAAAAAATAAATGAACTCATTTAGACACCAAGGGGGAAGGTCTCCCGCCCTTCTTCCTGCCAACGCCTTCCTGTTTTTTCAGCCTTGAAGAAAGATTGAGTGGTCCCAACGACCTCAATTCTTTTTGAATTTTTGGTTTTGCTTTCCCAGCAAAGCCCTCTCCTATGGTTCCACTATCAAGAGAACTTCCAGCTAAACCCTTTTGAACCTCCATTTCCCCAGTACTCCCCAATTCTTCATTCCCAACCAATTCTCCTTCTTCAATGTCAAGATTATCTGAAGAAAAAACATCTGAATTGATATTGCCAAAATTCTCCTCTTCAACTTCACTAAGAATATCAAATTTGTTGCTGCTTGGTATTATAAAAGAAATGACAGGAGGAATTATCGAACGATCTTCGGATAAACCAGATCCACCTAGCACCTCACGGACAGGACCATCCGGAACTTCAATCACTGGTTCCACCAATACCTCCTTAACAGCAGCACCCTGAACAATTTTTTGATTAATTTTTTCCTAAAAAACTTGTTTACCTTTAGATTGAAATGAATTGGAAACCACCTGTTTCCCTCTCTTCTGATCATTCCAGTAATTCTTCCTGTTAAGAACTTGTATCCAAGGCCCATAGTCCGAGCCCTCTAGTGCCGAATTAACCTTACCATCTCCTTGAGAACAAGATTTCCTCTCCTGAGCAGAGCTATCCTGTTGCGGATCTATGGTTTATGATTTTGATGATAGCAAACATTCCTTATTTCTCTACGATTGCCTTATGTGCTAACGTTTCAGGTTCCCACGATCGGACTACAATTTGGAATTAGCTCAAGATTGGGTAGACTAGGTCTGAGTCAGTTTATAATCTTTTTCCTTTCTTGAGTCTGTTGTATTTGGTGTGGGACCAGTTGGATTGTAATTTAGAAGATCTCCTGTTGTTCCCTATAAGATTTTTATTTTTAGTAATATCGGCCGGGACGATATTTATATCATCCTGGACGATATATCCAAAATCAGAAACCCTCATTAGGGCATCCTCATTAAGGCAACAGTCAACTGATCGGCCTGGATGATACTTGTATCGGCCAGGATGATAATCTCAATTCAGAAAGAATCAACCGCCATAATCAGTTTAGGAATTCTTTGTTTTAGGAAATCGGCCAGGACGATATTATTATCGTCTAGGACGATCTAACTCAATCATGCCTAAATTGATCTGGTATCTTTGGAAAGTATTAATGGTTCATTAATACGATCACATCGTCCGGGACGATCACATGATCGGCCAGGACGATGACCTGGATGATCTACATCGGACAGCTTGTATTTAGGGCGATGATCAGGACGATTGAAATCGGTTTTAAACTAATCGGCCAAGACGATCGTGAGATTGGCCTGGACGATGTAACCAATTTTCTTCTGATCATCCCAAATCATCCCAGGTCGTTAAGCTGAATTTGAACTAATCGGCCAGGATGATATGCCTATCATCCTGGACGATATTGTCGATAACTTGCATTAATGAGCTCATTTTTAGCTCTTCTATTTAAGCTTTGACATGACACTTTGTAAGTGTCTTTGGCAGCCATTGTAGCTTCGTTCTTATGGGGGAAACTTGAAGAGAGAGCTTGAAAGGGAGAGAGGAAAGGGTGGAGTTTGAGAGAGGGAGAAGATCCTGTGAGGGGGGACTCAAGGGAGTGTGGAGGGGGTTCCACACGGTTGCTCCGGCAAACTCGCACCTTAGTACCATCGGATTCAAGGCTTGTCTCGAGGTAAGTTCACCAAAGAAGAAGTCTCTTTGGTGTCAAAGGACCCGGCAACTCCGCCGCACCGGGAGAGGTGGAAGTGATTTTGTAAGGGCTTCTCCGCCTAGCTGTGGGGGCTAAAGGAGAGACACTTGTGTTAGTGCAATACTTGGAGGGTGCCTCCAAGGAGTGGATGTAGGTAGAGTCGACCGAACCACTATAAATCCGGTGTGTTCTTTCTTTATTACTTCCGCACTTTAATTTCCACATCGTTGGTTTTCTATGTGGTGATATTGGGTTTAGTTTTATCTTTGGCTTTAAAGTTTTCCAATTCACCTCTCTCTTTTAAATTAGCTTTGGGCCAGTTCTATAGGGCTTAACATCCCTAACGAACTTTCAAGTGGTATCAGAGCGGATTTCATAAAATACGTTTTTAAAAACTTTTTAATTTCGATCCATGGCTAATATTTCTAATCGTATTTTTAAGGAAGAATATTCAATCACTAGACCACCATTGTTTGAAAATATTACATTTGATTTTGGAAAATTCGCATGTCTACTTTTTCGCAATCAATTGATTTTCGCATGTGGCATATGATTTTAACTGGTTATTCATCACCATCACGTATTGTTAATGGAATTAAAACTAATATTTCTTTTAATCAATGGAATAGGGATGAACGAATGGATGCTCAATTAAATGCAAAGTCTTTAAATTGTTTTTTCTGTGCTTTAAATTCTGATGATTTTATGTTAATATCCACGTGCACTACCGGTAATGAAGTTTGGGATAAATTGCACATCATATACGAAGGCACTAGTGAAATCAAGCAATCCAAGTTGAATATTTTAATGCATGAATTTGAAATATTTTCTATGAAACCTTTTGAAACGATTTTAGACATGTATACAAGGTTTATTCAAATTACTACATCATTGCATGGCTTAGGAAAAGATTTTTTAAATTTTAAAAAAGTTAACAAAATTCTTCGTTGTTTACTTGAAAATTTTGATGCTAAAGTTGTTGCTATTTGTGAGTCAAAAGATTTGAATGATTATTCTATTGATAATTTGATTGGCTCACTCATTACCTACGAGCAAGGGTTGGGTCAAAGACTTTTGGATGCAGGTGAAACGATCGTTCTAAAAGCTGAAGATACGGAAAGAGGAATCTTAGTTGGTGATGATAGCAATGAATTGTCAAACAAATCACAAAGCTCACCAATGCATAAGCAAAAGTGGAAGAAAAGTAAAAGTGGTAAGGATGTCCATATTTCCTCTAACATTGTTTGCTTTCGATGTAGGAAACCTGGACATATGAAAAATGAGTGCCCTAATTTAAGAATTCTCCCTTCAAAAGAAAAGGGAAAGGCGAAGTTAAATTTAAACTGGGGAAATAATGAAAAGCAAAAAATCTCATGGGCATATCTGATTTCTGAAGCATCAGACCAAGAAAGAGATAATGGATAAAAGCCTTATTTGAGTTTTTTTTTTTTTTTTTTTTTTATTGTTTATTAGATTTTTTAATTTTACTTATTTTGATTCGTATTTTTTTTTCTGATCAACACACACATCCACTTTTCTAGAAATGAAAAAATTACTTTCTAATTTTTCTTGAAATCTTTAGTAAGTTGTGATTGACTTCTCTAAAAATCAATCAAAGGAAGGAAACTCATGTTTTTGACTTTCAATCTCTGTTTCCTAAAAGAGGTTTTTTTACTTTTGATTTAAAATCTTTTTCATCTTTTAAATTGGTTTTTGAAACTAAATTTTTTATCTCCCTATATTTTATTTATCGCATAGGAATCTTTTGAAAGTTGTTGAATCTAATTCAAAATTTTCTTAATCAAGAAATTCGCTTTATCAATAGTATGGGTTTACTTTTGGTATTTAAGATTTCAGAAAGGTAGCATAATAAAAAAAAATTGGCTAACGATGCAAAAAATAAAAGAAGTGCAAAGCGCCAAAATTGAAAAATATAGAATACGCAAAGTGTATCAAAAGATGCGTAGTGCACCAACCAATTGTCAAGAGGCATAAAATGAGCCCACTAAATTTTAATGCTTACCATTCTTATACTTCTTAAAGCTTAAGAAAACCCATGATTTTTCGATGCTTGAGTTTGAAAATCTTGATTCATGATTCAACAAATCGTGCATTAATCTTCTATTAGATATATTTTATGAAAGGAGTTTTGAAAAATTACTATTTCTTTCTCTAATTTATTCCTTGATTTAGATATTGAATTAAAAAGTTTTTGAGCCTTTTTAAAGAACTTGAGTTTGGATTATAACTTCTTGATTTTCTAACCTTTACTGGGTTATGTGTTGTCAATCCAATTCTACTAAGTTTTTTATTAAAACCCAGAGGTAACTTTCTCATTTTAAGAACATTGATTTTTTTCACTTGATCAGGGAATGTTTTTTTGTCTTTTGGTTGTTTTATTTTTGTTTGTGCCTCCTCTCTTTTTGATAATGTCAAAGGGGGAGAACGTATTGTTAAATTTTTGTAACTGTTATCGTATTTGTATCTTGTTTTCTAAAAATTAAAAACAACAAAAATATTTTCATCTCCCCTATTTTTAAAATGTTATTCTAGTGAGGGGGAGATTAGGAGAAATTATTTTCTTTTGAAAATTCAAATTGAAATATTTTGCCATCATCAAAAAGGGGGAGATAGTTGCGGATCTATGGTTTATGATTTTGATGATAGCAAACATTCCTTATTTCTCTACGATTGCCTTATGTGCTAACGTTTCAGGTTCCCATGATCGGACTGCAATTTGGAATCAGCTCAAGATTGGGTAGACTAGGTCTGAGTCAGTTTGTAATCTTTTTTCCTTTCTTGAGTCTGTTGTATTTGGTGTGGGACCAGTTGAATTGTAATTTAGAAGATCTCCTGTTGTTCCCTATAAGATTTCTATTTTTGGTAATATCGGCTAGGACGATATTTATATCGTCCTGGAAGATATATCCAAAATCAGAAACCCTCATTAGGGCATCCTCATTAAGGCAGCCGTCAACTGATCGGCCTGGACGAAACTTCTATCGGCCAGGACGATAATCTTAATTCTGAAAGAATCAACCATCATAATCAGTTTAGGAATTCTTTGTTTTAGGAAATCGGCCAGGACGATATTATTATCGTCCAGGACGATCTAACTCAATCATGCCTAAATTGATCTGGTATCTTTGGAAAGTATTAATGGTTGATTAATACAATCACATTGTCTGGGACGATCACATGATCGGCCAGGACGATGACCTGGATGATCTACATCGGACAGCTTGTATTCAGGGCGATGATCAGGACGATTGAAATCAGTTTTAAACTAATCGGCCAGAACGATCGTGAGATCGGCCTGGATGATGTAACCAATTTTCTTCTGATCGTCCCAGGTTGTTGAGCTGAATTTGAACTAATCGGCCAGGACGATATGCCTATCATCCTAGACGATATTGTCGGCAACTTGCATTAATGAGCTCGTTTTTAGCTCTTCTATTTAAACTTTGACATGACACTTTGTAAGTGTCTTTGGCAGCCATTGTAGCTTCATTCTTTTGGGGGAAACTTGAAGAGAGAGCTTGAAAGGGAGAGAGGAATGGGTGGAGTTTGAGAGAGGGAGAAGATCCTGTGAGGGGGGACTCAAGGGAGTGTGGAGGGGGTTCCACACGGTTGCTCCGGAGAACTCGCACCTTAGTACCATCGGATTCAAGGCTTGTCTCGAGGTAAGTTCACCAAAGAAGAAGTCTCTTTGGTGTCAAAGGACCCGGCAACTCCGCCGCATCGAGAGAGGTGGAAGTGATTTTTTAAGGGCTTCTCCGCCTAGCTGTGGGGGCTAAAGGAGAGACACTTGTGTTAGTGCAATACTTGGATGGTGCCTCCAAGGAGTGGATGTAGGTCGAGTCGACCGAACCACTATAAATCCGATGTGTTATTTCTTTATTACTTCCGCACTTTAATTTCCGCATCGTTGGTTTTCTATGTGGTGATATTGGTTTTAGTTTTATCTTTGGCTTTAAAGTTTTCCAATTCACCTCTATCTTTTAAATTAGCTTTGGGCCAGTTCTATAGGGCTTAACATCCCTAACGAACTTTCATATCCAACACACCTTTTCCTCCACAACCGGATTCTAAATGCCCCACTTTCCCCACACTTGTAACAGAGAGAAGAAATTCTTTCATACTCAACATTTTGGAAGAATCACCCATTGGGCCCATCCACCCAAACTCCAATATGAATTGGTTTATCGAGCTCCAACCTTACACAAACTTGTCCAAATTCCCTTTTACTCCATTGAAATATGTTCCCATCAAGAAGTAGAGGAGTACCAATAAGTGAAGCAATTCTTGTCACATTTATTTCATCCCAACAAAATAGAGGAAGGTTAGGAAGCCAAACCCAAACCGGAGAGCTTAAACCTTTTAATGAAGATGGTGAGAATTCCATGCTCCACTTATCCAAACCAATTATATGACCCTTGACAATCCAAGGTCCACCCATCAAAACATTATCCATAGTCTCTAACTTCTCAAACGAGCATAACATCCAGCCAAGTCCCAAAGAAGTTAGGTGAAATTTACCAAAACTGCTCCATTGCCGTCTAAGCTCCCATGCCATCAATGGTATTGAAATATCTGCACCAAAGGCTTTCACCACTATGGATAGATTTAACCGTTCAGAATTGTTTTTTACATTTGGTTCAAATAACTTCACAGCACACCCATCTTCAGATAAGCAATTCGATAAAGCCGACAGATCAATTTTGAGATGATTAGGTTTTGACCACGGATTGTTTCCCTCCGTAAGCCCTTCTTTAACAATTCTGTGGATCTCATTAGCCAAAACAAATTCATTGCTGACAATTTCACAAACATTTGAAGAACATCCAGTTTTATTTGGAATTGAAGGGAGATCTGAAGATCCATTGGTTGTTCTTGCTGTGTTACCAAAACGGCTAACAAAAATTTTAAATTCAGAGTGAGAAGAATTATCCCCTTCTAAAGGATTTAAACTAACACCAGCTACGGGAGATCCAGTCTCCATTCTTGATTCAATAATTTCTTTTCCTTTCCCCAAAACAGGAACAAGGGAAGTAGACAGAGGAAAAACAGGTTTGCGAATTACCAAATTCCCGTTCTTGACAGGACGACCAGACATCATTTGATTAACAAAACCGAAGCCATCAGTAGCTTCGCCGCCGGCGATCGCGGCCGAGCCACCCGCCGGCATCTCAGACCCACCCGCCAAAAAAATGAAAATAGACGGATTCAAAAACTTTCTCTCTCTAGGAAAAAAACAGGAGTTTCTCTCTCTTGATGGAGTTTACCTTTCCACATCATTGTGTTCTTAGCCCTTACGTGTGAGCTACTAGTGTGCCTCAACAATACTTGCAAGCATAACTAGACCCTGCTTGCCAAAATTTCTAGGCCCTGCTTGCAAGAGTATTAATCCCTAGCTATTAGTGTGCCCAGACCTTACTTTCCCAAGCCTTGCATGATAGCTATCCAAGCACTACCAACTAGGTTTCCCATACCCTCTACCAACAAACATACTTAAGCCCTTCCTGCCATTATACCTAGGCCCTGGCTGCCAGCATGCTCAGATCCTGCATGCCAGTATGCTAAGGACCTGGCTGCCAGCATGCCTAAGCCTAGGCTGCTAACATGCCTAGAACTTACCTGCAGCATCTATAGGCCCTGCCTACTAGCATATCCAATACATGGTATCTTGCCTAGGCCTTGGCTGCTAGAATGCTCAGACCTTGCCTACTAGGTTTCTAAAGCTCTTCCTGTCAGTGTTCCTAGGCCTTGCATTCCAATGGTTCAGACACTATCATCCAGTAGGCCAAGCCCAATCTAACCAGGTTGCCCAAGCTCTTCTTGCTAGTGTGCCTAGACTTTCCTACCAGGATGCCATGCTTTTGGCTGCCAGGGCACCATAGCCCTGTCTGCGAGCTTGCCTAAGTCTTGGCTGCCAATGTGCCCATGCCCTAGCTACCAGTGAGCCCAGGACCTATCTTCCATGTCACCAAGGCTCTGGTTGTTAGTGTGCCCAATCCATTTGCCTACAAACATCTTCTAATAAATGTACTTATAAGTACTACATTTAAGAGTTTTGGACTTCAAGAGGGCAAGCTGTGAACTAGTGATGTGATGTATAAGTAAAAAATGTGGTTTTTATGAAAATAATAATAAGCTTGTTGTCATTTTTGAACTATAGGGGCATTCAGGATGTATTATGCCCTGCATATATAATGGAGGGAAGCTCAATTATGAAGCATAGGCATTTTTTCCTTAGAGAATATGTGGGACATGTCTAATGTGCTATAATAACAAGAGTATATAAAGGCTCATTGTTTAGAAGTGAAATCTTTTTTTCTGTAAACACCATACGAGAGACATAACACTTGCCTTTAATTGGTTGTGCCTAGTTCTAGGCATAGTATGTTGCATCATTTTAGATCTCTCCAGTATCTTGATGCATATAAGATAAAAGGAATCCATGAACAAGTAAAGCGACTTGGTGCTTGTGCCTTTAATTATTAGATTTTAGAGAATATTTAGATGTTCCTTATCCTTGCTTATCAATGTGCCTTAACCATGCTTGACAATGTGGCAAGGAATTGCATGCTAGCTTTCTTAGGCCTTGCCAGTCAATCTGCCAGGTTCTACCTGCCAGTGTTGCCAAGCCCATTAAAATGTACTCATAAGTACTCAATTTAAAACTTTTGGGCATTGTTGGTGGAAGTTTTGAAAGGAGGTTTCTGAAAAACTTAATTTTATTTAGGAAATTTGATTTTTAAATTTACAATCTCAAAATCAATCACCTCATTATAAATAATATATTTCCCCTTAAGGAAAAAATATCATTTACTAATGAGTTTAGTTGATGAAACTGAAAGTTGTCATCCTGATTGTAGTAGTTGAATTCAAATAAGAATCGCATAGGATCTCGAAGGGTCAAAATGAGATTCTTTCAATATTCAATCACTAAATGCATGCTAGCTTGAAATTGGAGTTTTCAAATTTATAAAAAAGACAATGAAGTTTTGATGAAAGATCATTCCAAAATTGATAGCAATCATATGTCTTTACTTGATGAGTTTGATGAATTGAATAAAAAGCACTCGGAGTTGGCTATTGAGCATGATTCATTGAAAGCATCCTACTCCTCACTTGAATCTGATTTTAAGACATACATTGATAAATCTGAGCATAGAGAGCACAATTTAAGAGTTGATAATGTTGATTTAAAAAGTGCTAAGATGAGGATAAAAGCTAAATTGAATACACTTGAGAGAAATTGGAATACATTAACACCTGATCTAAAGCCAAAACCTAGGAAGAGATATTATAATCCAAACATATTAGTAATTCCTTTTCCTAGAGTTAGATGTTTCCATGTGGCATGCTATGACACATTACACACACTTGCACTATTCATCATAGTACACATTGGGTGTGGAGACCAAAATTGAATGATTCACAGCATAATACAAATACATTGCATTCTTCTTTTCATAAGAAGGGACCCAAACCTATTTGTGTTCCTAAATGTGATTGTTGATGATTTTTGTAGGTGTGCACCTCGTGAGAGCATATGGTATTTGGACAACGGAGGCTTGCGGCTCATAATTGCATAAAATTGCTGCTTAATAAATTTTGAATTGCATGTCTACTACTCTATTGATTGTTGTTATTTTCTATTTTAGTTTAGTATGTTTTATGTTGTTCTTTAGTTGTTATATCTCTGATGTTTTTATTTTTTTTTTTGTTGAAATGATATTTTTGCCTTATTTTTTGTTTTTGAAAATTTGTAGTCAATATTTTACATCTCTTAATCTGTTAAAGGGTAAAAACATCGTTGATTGTGTCTCTTTCTTTAACCTATTATAGTGGTATGATTTTCTTTTCCAAATAAAAGTCTATCTCAAATCAGCAACTGGACTATGCAATATAGATCTTTTTCAATTTTTCTACTGTAATCTATCTTATATATATAATGTTCAATGTCTTTATTTTACCTTCAAATTTTTTGAAATATTATCATTGCATTTATTATATGATTTTTTATTCTGTTTTATGATTCATTCTTCCTTATATTAGAGAGCGAGTTTTTCTTCTCTAATATTTAGAAGATATAATCACAACTAAGAGTATTTAAGAATTTTGGAAAAGGGACCTAACTTGCAAATTAAATAAAAAAAGTGGTCAATTATGCCAAAATCAAAAGATGCGCAATGTCGCCATATTGAAAAAAAAATATACACTGTGTATTAAAAATTAAAAGATGCTCAAAGCGCACCAATCAAATTGATAAGAGGCATAAAATGAGTCCATCAAAAGTAAGCTCATTCCCTTTCAAAATTTTTAAACCTTAGAAGAATTCATGTGTCACTTGATATTTTCAAATGCTTGATTTCGGGATTCTTGATCGTAACTAATTATTTTGATATATTATTCTATAAAATATTTTTCTGAAACCTTATTTTGAATGAATTTTTTTTTTCTCATCCAATTGATTCTTCTGATTTAGATCTTTGTTTTCAAAAAAAGTTTTGCCCTGGGAGAAGTCTGAGTTAGGGATAACAGGATCAGTTGCGTTACCAATTTTTTGAATTCTGATGATGTTAATTCATTGACTTACAAGTTTTTAAAATCAATCACATGGAGACTATGTCATATTCATGCATTGATAATAATAATAACAAAATTTATTTTTTTTATTCATTTGTATATCTTATTTTCTATCATTTTCAGTTGATTTTATTTTTTTTAAGCCTTGTCTGATCATCTCCATCCATCCTCTGATTTAAACTTTTTTGACACATCATCCCAGTCAATATTCCCATCATCCTAGACGATCGATTCAAATCACTTTTAAAATCATCTATTGGCTGTTCTGACTTTTCTGCTCTTTATCGTCCTAGATGATGCATTATCGGCCTGACCGATATGATCATCTTTCTGCTTCAATCATCTGTGATCATCCTGGATGATTTTCTTTCGGCCTGGACGATTTTATTCTCTCTTTGCTCTATTTATGGAAAATCGGCCTAGACGATCTACCTGTTTAATCTGACTGATACACGTGACAATACATTTTAAAACACTTTAAACTCGGCCTGTATGATCAATTATTGATGATCGGCCCGGACATCCACCTATTCGTCCTGGGTGATACACGTGGCAATGTTTTAAACTTTTCTAAATTTGGTCGGTATGATCCATTATTAGGCATCGTTCTGGATAATCCACCTAATCAGCTAGGATGATCTACTTTTTCAACGTCATCTGACTTGTCTCCTCGGGATGATCGCCTGAGTCTTATCATCTCGGATGATATCTGATCAGACTGGATGATACGGCCACTTTTTGAGCAATCATCCTGTACATCAGTATTGTACCCAATCGTCCTGGATGATTCTGCAATTGTCCTGGACGATCGGGCCAATTCTTTAAATTTAGAGCCCCTTCAGCCATTTTTCTCACACCATCTCCTTCTTCTAGCCTTCTACTTCATCTTTTCTTGATATTCGTGTTCATGGCAGAAGGCAAGCAATCTCACCATTCTCCTGGAAGTTCCTCGAGGGAAACTCTAGACCCTCGATTCACGGAGGCGGATGATTAAGCCGCCTATCAATGCTACAAGATGGCCAGAATTACTATTTCCCGATCGATCAACACAAACTACCTTTCCTATCTGATACTTGACTTATTCTCTCACACCTCTTTGTCTTTCATTATCACTCTTGCAATCCCTTTCAATTCAGAGCTTCTTTTTTAATTCTTCGTAAGCCTTCAAATAAATTCTTCTTTCACTTCTCTTGGATCATATATAAATCGACGCCCAGCCAAGATCACATATCAGGATTACCAAGAATTCCTACAACTCTTCACCATAAGGGATAAACTCCATACCATGTATTCTGATCCTAATTTTGACTGGTCTCTGGCCAATCACTTTCTCCACAATTCTAAAGCCCACTTTTATATTGGAAAGACTAGCTCTTTACTTAAAGATGCTAGGACGATCTAGCACATCCTTTGCACCTCTATCATTCCCAAAGCTAGTGATCGAGTCCATATCACTCCCCTTTTTTAACTCACCACTTTTTACTTTATGGCCCATCGAGAATTTAATGCAACCGACCTGATCTTTTGTTATATCGAGCACTTGACTACAATTTGAGATCCAGGTCATAGGAGGAAGCCAAATCATTCTTTAGGACATATCATTGCATATGTTCTAGAATCCAAATATAACATCCAATATCCTGCTCCTCCTAACTATCAGCCTACCTTCTACTCAAATAATTCCTTCAATGTTCTTCATAGTACTCATCTCAACCCGAGGGACGAGGAAACTCGGGGGGGGGGGGGGGGGGGGGTGGCGAGGAGGAGGTTCCCCCACCTGTTCCTGCACCTGCTCCACTTCGCCAGCACTCTTAGTTATATGAGCTGGTCGAGCATTTTGACCAGTGGGAAGCATGATTCGAGACTTTCGATGCTGCATAAGAGCAGCAACATGCTGAGGACTTAGCACGCTTTGCACACTAGCAGCAGCACCACCACTAGGACATGGCCTGGTTTAGAGCACAGTTCGCTACTCTGTCTAGCTACTTTTAGCAGCCACCACCACCACCTCCTCCTTCAGATGATCAGGACCCATCTTTCTTTTAGTGTGTTTTTGTGATTTTGTTTTCTTTATTTTAGCCCTTTTCTACTTTGCAGTTTTTTTATTTTCTCCTCCTTTTTGTGATGTCAAAAGGGGGAGTAGCTATACTAGTTTGTACTGTTCTAATTTGTTTCATTATTCTAATTTATTATGATGTTGATTAGTTGATATATTTAAATTGTCTTTATGTTTTGTTTCCTTACTCATTTCCTTTAAAAATGATTTGAACTATTTCAATTAATTTGTGTGTTTGTCATCATCAAAAGGGGGAGATTGTTGTGTATCTATTTTCAGAAATAGAATTTTGATGATTGCAAACACTTCTATTTTATTATGACTAACTTGCCTACTAACATTTGAGGTCCACAATATCAATAATTTAATTTGAACCAGTCCAATATTGGGTAAACTAGGTCTAAGTCAGTTTGTAAACCTTTTTTCTTTCTTGAGTCTATTTATAATAAATAAGGTTCCTGATGTTAAGTAACCTTGCACACACACACATGGGGAAAAATTTATGTCTGTTGATTAGAGTTCACTATTTTGATCAAATCATCCTAGCCGATCGGCTTAAAACAGAAATCCTCATTAAGACATTCTGATTAAGACAACCATCATTAAGCACATCATCTTGGACGATCTTCGTATCAGTCAGGACAATAGGCTCAAATCAAAAAGAATCAGCCGCCAGATCTATTTAGGTTTTATTTATTTTGTCCTGGATGATGCACATAATTATGCCTAAATTAATCTGGTAATTAAGGAAAGCAATTATGGCTTGATTTATATGATCAAATCATCCTGGCCAATCACAGGATCAGCTGGGATAATCAGTTCAAAATACCTTAGTTACTCCTGGACGATCAACATCGAATAGCTTTTATTCAGTGCGATGCTCTAGACAATTTTCCTCGGATTTGAGCTAATCGGCCAGGATGATCGTGCGATCGACATGGACGATCAAGCTAATTTTTCATCGTCCAGACATCCTTTCAGAGTGATTGTCTAGACGATATCCAAGGAATTTTATTGATCATCCAGGATGATATTATATCTGTCAAGATGATATAACCAAAAATCTTCTAATCGTCCCAAATCGACCAGGCTGATTGAGCAAAATTTATGTTGATCGTCCAGGATGATATCCCTGTTGGCCTAGATGATAAAGTCAGTTTGTATAAAATAAGAGCTATTCCAAAGCTCTTCTATTTAAGAGCTCTTATTCTATCCTTTAGCAATCTTTTGCTACTGTCTTGACCTGAGAGAGCCTAGAAAAGAGGGAGCGAGAGGGAGAGAGAGAGAGAGAGAGAGAGAGAGAGAGAGAGAGAGAGAGAGAGAGAGAGAGAGAGGATCTTGTAAGGGGGCATTTGTGAGAGGGTTTCATAAAGGTTGCTCTAAGCTTTGATCCATATCTTCTTCTTCCATCATAGTCCCTTGTCCTTGGGGGTTCTAGAGAGGTAAGCTTCAGCATCTGATCAAGGTTCTCTGCTTGATTCAGGAGGAAGAAAAAGGAGTTGGATTCTCTGCCTGCTTTAGGAGGAAGCAAAAGGAGTTGGATTCCTTGCCTACTTTAAGAGGAATCAAAAGGAGTTAGGTTCTCTGCCTCACTTGGGTTGGTGGAAAAGAGATTTGTATAGGCTTCTCCGCCTTACTGTGGGGGCAAAAGTAGAGACACTGCGTTTAGTGCAATAATCAGAGGGTGCCTCTGGGGAGTAGACGTAGGTCATATTAACTGAACCATTATAAATCTCTATGTTCTTTATTTATGTTTTCGCATTTATTTTCCACACTTTGATTTTTTTGTGGTGAATTTTGGTTTTAGATGTGATTGTGTTTTTGATTAAAAGATTTTTAAATTACCAATTCACTCCCCTCTTGGTTAGCCTCGGGCTAGTTCATAAGGGCTTAACATCCCTAACAAACTTTTAGATAAGACAAAAGATTTACTAAGGAGTCAAGCCGGATGGCCATTGAAAAATAAGATTGTCCTGGCCGATTAGGTGGATCATCTAAGATGATGCACAATAATGGATCATACTGGCCAAATTTAAAATATTTAAAGCATTGCCATGTGTATTGTCCAGGATGAACAGGTGGTTCATTCAGGATGATCATCAATAATTGATCATATTGGCCAAATTTAAAGGGTTTAAACGTATTGCTATGTGTATCGTCCAGGACAAACAGGTGGTTCATACAGGCTGATTACCAATAATTGAGAAAATATTTAAGAGGATTGTCCGGGCCGATCACAGTAAGCAAAGCAAGTTATAATCAGATCATCCAAGTCGATAAAGTTTCATCTAGGATGATAAAATTTTGTCCAGGATGATGATAAATAGAGAAAATATATCAACCGTCAGATGAAAGGTTAGGAGTGGATTGAATGCATCATCCAGGATGATAGAAAAATTGTCCATGACGATGGGACCAAAAATGAAATTCAAGAGGTGGATGTAGATGATCAGCGTAGGTCCAAAAAACACAAAAATAATAATAAAAAATAAAATTAAAATATGAAAAAAAACATAAAAGAAGAGACAAAAAAATGAAAATTTTTATTTTTTTTATATTTTTTTAAATAAACAAGGCACAAAAATGATAAATTTTCTAAGTGATTGAATTTAAAGAGACCAATGAGTTAACATCGTCGAGATCTAAAAATGGTATAATATCTTATCCTATTAACCCTAGGTCAGACTTCTCTTAAGGCAACATTATCTTTTGAAAACAAAAGATCTAACTCAGAACAAACCAATTGGATAAGAAAAAGAGATTCGTTCAAATTTTGGTTCCAAAAAGAAAATATCTTATAGAATAATACACCAAAGTAATTTGTCACAATCAAGAAATTTGAAATCAAGCCTTTGAAAATATTAATTGATACATGAATTCTTCTAAGATTTAAAAGTTTGAAAGAGAGAGAAGCTTGCTTTTTGTGGGCTCATTTTATGCCTCTTGTAAATTGATTGGCGCACTTTACGCATCTTTTAATTTTTGATAAACTTTATATATTTTTCAATTTTTTTGTGATCATTACACATCTTTTCATTTTTCTTTTCTTTTTGGGGCTAATTTTATGCCCTTGTCATTTTTTGCAAGCTATACCCTTTTTCAAAATACTTTAAAACTCTCAGTTGTGAGTATATCTTCTAGATATTAGAGAAGAAAAACTCACTTTCTAATAAAGGAAAGAATAAATCACAAAATAGAATCAATTTCATATGATAAATGCAACAAATTAAAGAATTTAAAAGTAATATAAAGACTTTGAACATTATATATATAAGATAGATTACTGTAGCAAGTACAAAAGATTTCAATTACAAAGTCCAGTTGTTAATTTGAGATAAATTTTTATTAGAAAAGAAAATTACACCGCTAAAAGAGGTTAGAGGGAGGGAAACAATCAACGGTGTTTCTCCTTTTAACTGATTTAGAGATGCCAAAACATTGACTACAAATTACCAAAAATAAAAATAAAGCATAAAATATCACTTCAACTATAACCAAAAATAAGAAAAACTAATAACTAAAAAGAAAAACAACAGAGATGAAACAACTACAAAATAATAGCAAAAAATAAAAAACTAACTCAAAATTAGAACATAAAGAATAGAAAATAATAACAATCAATAGAGTAGTAAACATGCAAATTAGAATTTATTAAGCAGCAAATTTATGTAATTAAGAGTCGCAAGCCTCCGCTGTCCAAGTACCACAGGCTCTCATGATATCTTTAGTGAAAGCATACCTACAAAATTATCAGATGTCAGATTTAGAAACCTAAATAGGTTTTTGTCCCTTCTTATGAAAAGAAAAATATAATTAATGTGTGTTATGCTGTAAATCATGTAATTTGGGTCTCCACACCCAATATGTACTACAATGAATAGTGCAAGTGTGTGAAATGTGTCATAGCATGCCACATGAAAAATATCTAACTCCAGAAAAAGAATTTACTAATATGTTTAGGTTATAATGCCTCTTCTTAGGTTTTGGCTTTAGATCAAGTATGGATGTATTCCAATTTCTCTCCAGTGTATTCAATTTAGCTTTAAACCTCAAGTTAGGACTTTCTAAAACAGCATTATCGACATTCAAATAGTGCTCCTTATGCTCACATTTTTTAATATAAGTTTAAAAATCAGATTCAAGTGAGGTGTAGGATGCTTTCAAAGAATTATGCTCAACAATCAATTCAGAATTCTTTTTATTCAATTCATCAAACTCATCAAGTAATGACATGTGATTGTTATCAAGTTGAGTATGATCTTTACTTAAAATTTCATGCTCTTTTTACAAATTTGAAAATTCTAATTTCAAACTCGCATGAGTTTTTTTGAGTTTCATATATGATGTATGAATGTTCTCACAAACTTTAAGTAATTGATCATAGGTTGGTTTACATACCTCTTCTTGATCATACTAACCAAGATAATCACCCATCAAGCACAAGTTTTTTGTCTCCTCTTCAGCTTCAGTCTCAGATGAGTGAGATGCAGAATCTGCCCAGAATGCCTTTTGATACTTCTTCTAATCCTTCCTATATTTGGGTTTCTCCTCACCCTTCTCTTTGCTTGAGTGATCCTTAAGTGTAGGATAACCAGCTTTGACATGTCCAAGCTTCATGTATTCATAGCAAATAAGATCAGAAGAACTTTTAAAGTTTTTGTTATTCTTATCTTTTATCCACTTCTGATCAAGATAATATATCGTCCTGTACGATCAACGCAATTTAAGCCCAATCAATCGGAACGATTTGAGATGATTAGAAGAAATTTATTCATATCATCTAGGATGATAATATATCGTCCAGAACGATCAGAACAAATTATAGAATATCGTCCAGAACATTACCCTGAAAAAGAGCTGTCCGATGTCCAATCATCCAGCGTATCATCACGGACGATCTTGTGATTGTCTAGGATGATTTGATCATCCAATCAAGATATAATTTCTTTCCTTAAATGCCAGATTAATTTAGGAAAAATTATCCTAGATCATCCTGGATGATATTTTATAGTCTTGGATGATCCTCTAGATGATATCCAAAAATAAGTAATTCCTAAATAGATCTGGTTGCAGATTCTTTCTGTTTTGAGTCTATCATACTGGTCGATATAAAATTGTCCAGGACAATGTTATTTGCATAATGACGGCTGCTTTAATGACGATGCCCTATATAGGGTTTCTGCTTTTGGACCGATCATCCAAGATGATATAAAATCATCCCGAATGATGTTACCAAAAATAGTAAACATTAGGGAACAGTCAGAGAATCTTTCAAGTTACAAAGCATCAGGAGCCACACCACATACAATAGAGTCAAGAAAGGAAAAGGGTTATAAATTGACTCAGACCTAGTCTACCAAATCTTGAGCTGGTTCCAAAATACAGTCTGATCTTATGGACCTGTAATGTCAGTAAATAAGGCAGTCTTAGAGAAATAATAATATTTGCAATAAGAGTGTTTGCTATCATCAAAATCATAATCCATGAAAACAGATCTGTAATAATCTCCCCCTTTTTTATGATGGCAAACATTATGATTTGAATTTGCAAATAGGAAAACATTTTCTCCTAATCTCCCCCTCACTAGAATAAAACTTTAAAAATATGGGAGATAAAAAAATTATTGTTTTTTAAGTTTTTGAAAGAAAAAAAAAGACAAAGGATACAAATTCAATAATACGTTCTCCCCCTTTGACATTATCAAAAAGAGAAGGGGCACAAACAAAACGATTAAAAGACAAAATGATCTTTGATATAGTGAACAAAACAAATATTCTTAAAATGAGAAAGTTACCTCTTGCTTTTAATTAAAAACTTAGTATAATTGTATTAACAACGTATAGCTCAGAAAAGGTTAGAAATTCAGAATTTGATAATCAAAACTCATGTTTTTTAAAAAGGCTCAAAAACTTTTTAATTCAATGTCTAAATCATGAAATAAATTAGAAAAAGAAACACTAATTTTTCAAAACTCCTTTCATAAAATTTATCTAATAGAAGATTAATGCACGAATTATTGAATCAGGAATTATGTTTTTCAAAATCAATTATCGAAAGTATCAATGATTTTCTTAAGCTTTTAAGAAGTACAAGAATGGTAAGCATTAAATTTTATGGGCTCATTTTATGTCTCTTGTCAATTTGAATGGCGCTCTTTACGCGTCTTTGATTTTTGATACACTTTTGTGTATTTTTAAATTTGGCGTCTATGTGCATCTTTTATTTTTGACATTATTGACTTTTTTTTAATATGCTACCTTTCTGAAATCTTAAAAACAAAAGTAAATCCATCCTATTGATAAAGTAAATTCTTGATTAAGAAAATTATGAGTTAGATTCAACAACTTGCAAAAGATCCCTATGCGATAAATAAAACGTAGGGAGATAAAAAAATTTAGTTTCAAAGACTAATTTAAAATATAAAAAAGATTTTAAATCAAAAGTAGAATAACCTCTTTTAGGAAATAGAGAATGAGAGTAAAAAATATGAGTTTCCTTCCTTTGACTATTTTTAGAGAAGTCAATCACAACTTACCAAATATTTCAAGAAAAAATAGGAAGTAGATTTTTCATTTTTAAAAAAGTGAATGTGTGTGTTGATCAGAGAAAAAAATTCATGAAATAAGAAAAGAAAAAAGAAAAAAATCAAAGAATAAACAAAGAAAAAAACATAAAATAAAATCGAAACAAAATAAAAAACAAAAAATAACTAAAAACAAAACACAACAAAAACACACAAACAAGGCTTTTAACCATTATCTTTCTCTTAGTCCGATGCTTTAGAAACTAGGTCTGCTCAGGATATTTTTTCCTTTTCATTATTTTCCCAGCTTAAAATTTGCTTCGCTTTACCCTTTTCTTTCATAGGAATAATTCTTAAATTAGGGCACTGATTTTTCATATGTCCAGGCTTCCTACATCGAAAGCAAATAACGTCAAAAACAATATTAACATCCTTACCATTTTTACCTTTTTTCACTTGTGTTGATGCTTATGCTTTGGTGAGCTTTTTGATTTGCTTGACAAGTTATTGCATTCGTCACCAACTAAGCTATCTTTTTCCGTATCTTCAGCTTTTAGAACAATCATTTCACCTGCATCCAAAAGTCTTGGACCAAAACTTTGCTCGTAGGCAATGAGTGAGCTAATCAAATTATCAATAGAATATTCATTCAAATCTTTTGATTCATAAATACTAACTACTTTAGAATCAAACTTATCCAGTAGACAACAAAAAATTTTGTTAACTTTTTCAAAATTTGAAAATTCTTTTCCTAAAGCATGTAATGATGTCATAATTTGAATAAACCTAATATACATGTCTAAGATCGTCTCATAAGGTTTCATGGAAAATAGTTCATAATCATGCATTAACATATTCAACTTAGATTGCTTGATTTCACTAGTGCCTTCGTATATGGTGTGTAGTTTATTCCAAATTTCCTTACAAGTAGTGCACGTGGATACTAACATAAAATCTTCAGAATTTAAAGCACAGAAAAAATAATGTAATGATTTTACATTCAATTGAGCATTGAGTTATTCTTCCCTGTTCTATTGATTAAAAAGAATATCAATTTTAATTCCATTTATAACACGTAACGGTGATGAATAACCAGTTAAAATTATATGCCGCATGCAAAAATTAATCGATTGAAAGAAAGTAGTCATGCGAATTTTCCAAAAATCAAAAGTAATATTTTCAAATAAAGGTGGTCTTGTGATTGAATAGCCTTCTGCAATATTACAATTAGAAAAATTAGCCATGGATCAGAATTCAAAAGTTTTTAAAAAGTTTTTTATGAATCTCACTCTGATACCACTTGAAAGTTTGTTAGGGATGCTAGGCCCTATGAACTGACCTAAAGATAATTAAGAGAGAGAGGTGAATTGGTAAAAAATAACTTTTCAATCAAAACACAAAACAAAACCAATATCACCACAAAGAAATCAACGATGCGGAAATTAAATGCATAAGTAATAAAGGAAAGAACACATCAGATTTATAGTGGTTCGGTCAAACCTTGACCTACGTCCACTCCTTGGAGGCACCCTCCAAGTATTGCACTAAACTAAGTGTCACTCCTTTAGCCCCCTCAGCTAGGCGGAGAAGTCCTTACAAAATCACCTCCACCTTCCCCGGTGCGGCGGAGTCGTCGGGTCCTTTGACACCAAAGAGATATTCTTCTTTTGTGAACTTCCCTCAAGACGAGCCTTGAATCCAACGGTATTAAGGTGTAAGCCTGCTGGAGCAACCATGTGAATCACCCTCCACACTTCCTTGAGTCCCCTCTCACAGGATCTTCTCTCTCTCTCAGTCCTCACTCGTTCTTCACTCCCTTTCAAGCTCTCTCTTCAAGTTTCCCAAAAGAACGAAGCTACAATAGCTGTCAAAGACACTTATCAAGTGTCATGTCATAGCTTAAATAGAAGATATCAAAATAAGCTCATTAATGCAAGTTACCGACTTTATCGTCCAAGACGATACTAATATCGTCCTATACGATCAGTGCAATTTAAGCCCAATCAGCCAGGATGATTTGAGATGATCAGATGAAATTTGTTCATATCATCCAGGATGATAATATATCATCCAGGATGATCAGAACAAATCGTGGAATATCGTCCAGAAAATTGCCCTAAAAAAAGAGTTGTCCGGTGTCCAATCATCCAGCGTATTGTCCCAGACGATCCTGCGATCGTCCAGGACAATTTGATCGTCTAATCAAGTCATAATTGTTTTCTTAAATTCTAGATTAATTTAGTAAAAATTTTCCTGGATCGTCCTGGATGATATTTTATAATCCTGGACAATCTTCTAGACGATGTCCAAAAATAAGTAATTGCTAAATAGATCTGGCGACAGATTCTTTCTATTTTGTGCCTATCATCCTGGCTGATACAAAATCATCCAGGACGATGTTATTTGCATAATGACGGCTGCTTTAATGAGGATGCCCTAATTAGGATTTCTGCTTTTTAATCGATCATCCAGGACGATATAAAATCATCCGGGATGATGTTACCAAAAATAGTAAACATTAGGGAACAGTCAGAGAATCTTCCAAGTTACAAAGCATTAGGAGCCACACCACATACAATAGACTCAAGAAAGGAAAAGAGTTATAAATTGACTCAGACCTAGTCTACCCAATCTTGAGCTTGTTCCAAAATACAGTATGATCTTGTGGACCTGCAATGTCAGTAAATAAGGCAGTCGTAGAGAAATAATAATATTTGCAATAAGAGTGTTTGCTATCATCAAAATCATAATCCATGAAAATAGATCTATAATAGTCGGGTAATAGAATACCCTTCTGTAGTATTATGATTACCAAAGTTAGCTAAGGATTGAAATTCAAAAAAGTTTTCAAAAACTTTATTTTATGAATTCTGCTCTGATATCACTTGAAAGTGCTATGATAGTACTTAAAAGTTCTTTATGGATGTTAAGCCCTTATGAACTAGCCGAAGGCTAACCTAGAGGGGGGTAAATTGGTATCTAAAAATTTTTTAATCAAAACACAAACTCAAACCAAAGTTCACCACAAAGAAATTAAAGTGTAGAAATTAAATACAGAAGCAATAATAAGAAATAACAAATATATTTATAGTGGTTTGGTTAATTTGACCTACTTCCACTCCCTAGAGGCACCCTCCGAGTAATGCATTAAACTCAGTAACTCTTCTTTTGCTCCCACATTAAGGCGGAGAAGCTTGTACAAACCTCCTTTTCACTGACCCCGATGAGGTAGAGAACATAACTCCTTTTGCTTCCTCTAGAAGCAGGTAGAGAACCCAACTCCTTTTGCTTCCTCCTCAAGCAGGTAGAGTACCTTGATCAGATGTTGAAGTAGACCTCTCCAGAACCCCCATGGAACTAGGGACGATGACCAAAGAAGAAGACTATGGATCCTTGCTTGGAGCAACCTTTGTGAAACCCTCACAAACTCCCCTTCACAAGATCCTCTCTCTCTCTCGCTTGCTCTCCCTCTCCTCTTGGCTCTCTCAGGTCAGCATAGCAGCAACAAACACTCTCTTAGGTAGAATAAGAGGTCTTATAAAGAAGAGCTTTGAAATAGCTCTTAATTGCAACAAACCAACTTTATCGTCCAGCACGATATAAATATCATCTTGTATGATTAGTACAAATTTAGCTCAATCAGCCAGGACGATTTGGAATGATTAGAAGGTTTTTGTTCATATCATCCAAGACAATAGTATATTATCATGTACGATTAGTATAATCCATTGAATATCATCTAGAACATCACCCTAAATGGATGTCTTGACGATAGAACAATAACTTGATTGTCTAGGCCGATCTCATGATCGTCCCGGACGATTAGTTCAATTAGGTGCAAATCATCCAGAACATCACTCTGAATAGAAGTAGAATGATGTTTGATCATATAAGAACAACTAAGGTTGTTGAAGTGATCATCCCGGTCGATCCTGCATGAAAGTGCTCTGATTGCACGTGAAAGTTTGACAAGGATGTTAAGCCTTTAAGAAATAGTCCCAAGGCTATCCAAGAGGGGGGTGAATTGGTAATTTAAAAAATATTTCAATCAAAGTAGAATATTAAAACCAAAACTAAGATTCACCATAGAAATGAAAGTGCTAAAATTAAATACGGAAGCAGTAATAAAGAATATAAAAATTTATAGTGGTTCGGTCAACTCGACCTACGTCCACTCCCTGGAGACGCCCTCTGAGTATTGCACTAAACTAAGTGTCTCTCCTTTTGCCCCCATAGGAAGACGGAGAAGCCTTTACAAATCTCCTTTCCATCAACCCAGGTGAGGCAGAGAACTCAACTCCTTTTGCTTCCTCTAAAAGCAGGTAGAGAACCCAACTCATTTTGCTTCCTCTTGAAATAGGCAGAGAACTTTAATTAGATGCTGATGTAGACCTCTTTAGAATCCCCAAGGAACTAAGGATGACGAATGCAGAAGATGATGATGGATCTTTATTTAGAGCAACCTTTGTGAAACCCATCTCAAACTCTCTCTCTCTCTCTCTCACTCCCTTGCTCTCTCTCTTTCCTAATGGCTCTCTCAAGTTAGTACATTAGCAAAAGATACTCTCTTGGGTATAACAAGAGGTCTTATAGAGAAGAGCTTTAGAATAGCTCTTAATTGCAGCAAATTGACTTTATCATCCAGGATGATATAAATATCATCTAATACAATTATTATAAATTTAGCTCAATTAGCTAGGAAGATTTGAGACGATAAAAAATTTTTTATTCATATTGTCTAGGCCGATAGTATATCATCTTGTATGATTAGTACAAATCGTTGAATATCATCCAGAACATTGCCCTGAATGAATATTCGATGATGGAAAAATAACTTGATGATCCAGGCCAATTTCACAATCATCATGTACGATTAGTTCAATTTAGTGCATATCATCCAGAGCATCACTCTGAATAGAATCAGGCTGATGTTTAATCATCCAGGAATAACTAAGGTTTTTGAACTAATCGTCCTAACCAATCCTACATAAAAGTGTTATAATGGAACTTGAAAGTTTGACAGGGATGTTAAACCCTTATGAACTAGTCTCAAGGCTAACCAAAAGGGGTTGAATTAGTATTTTAAAAAAAATTCAAACAAAATATAATCTTATAACCAAAACCAAGATTCACCATAGAAACCAAAGTGCGGAAATTAAATACGGAAGTAGTAATAAAGAATAAAGAAATTTATAGTGGTTTGTTCAACTCGACCTACATCCACTCCCCTAAGGCGCCCATCGAGTATTGCACTAAACTCAGTGTCTCTCTTTTTATTCCCACAGCAAGGTGAAGAAGCCTTTATAAACCTCTTTTCCACCAACCCAGGTGAGACAGAGAACCCAACTGTTTGAATAGTTGCTATTTGAATGATTTATATTTGTACAACTTATGTAGTTTTGATGATTCCAAACATTATTGTTCAAATGTACAGTTATCTCCTAACAATTTCAGAAGATTTGCACTTGCTCTTGTGTGTACTAACATTTCAGGAAAATCAGACTCCAGACTACGAAAACTTCAAATCAAATTCAACATGAGATATTTTGTTTATTTGAAGTTTGCCTTTTCTTTGTTTAATTTTGAAAGGGAGTGATTGTAATTGAGTGAATAAAATCTCACACACACGAATAAGGAGATTTTAAAATTCTATACTGATCATACAGGACGATATTTATCGTACTGGATGATCTGTCAGTTATCTCCTATAGAGCACTTGGAACGAATAGGAACTTGCTCGGAAAATTTTTTCTAAGTCATATTCGTCCAGGACGAATTTTATTATCGTCCCGGACGATGGGTTCTCTGTAAAATTTTCGTCCAGACGAATTTTAAGATCGTACGAGGCGACCAGTCCTCTGGAAAATTTTCATCCAGACGAAAATAAATATCGTACCGGACGATCAGCTCTCTGGAAAATTTTCGTCCAGACGAAAACAAATTATCGTCCGCGGCGATTGGTCCTCTGGAAAAATTCGTCCAGACGAAATAAATAATCGTCCAGGACGATCGGCTCTCTGGAAAATTTTCGTCCAGACGAACATATTTTCGTCCAAACGATTAACCGACTTAGAACAGTTTTCAGCAGTTTCTAGAACCGACCTTGTAATAACCAAGGAGAGAATAGCCAAGGAGAGAGTGGAAGAGAGCATTCAAAGGAGGATTCCTACCATTGGAGCGAGAAGGCTTCACTTGGATTACTAAGGTAAGAGTCTCTACTTGTGAAATTGGATTTCTTCACTCTTTTCTTTCTTCCTTCTAGATTCTTGTGAGAAGATCAGTCAAGGAGATCCGGTTCTCTGCCGACACTTGGAGAGTGTGAATAGCCGAAGGGTTCTCTGCCCACACTAGGAGAGTGTAAAAGGACGAAGGTTCTCTGCCTACACTTGGAGAGTGTGAACAGCCGTAGGGTTCTCTGCCCACACTAGGAGAGTGTAAAAGGACGACGGTTCTCTGCCAGCACTGTGGATTTTGTAAAAGGATGACGGTTCTCTGCCGCACCGGGTAGTGGTGAAAAGAGTGTGTTGTAAAGGCTTCTCCGCCTTGCTGTGGGTGCTAAAGGAGAGTCACTTTTTGGTATTAGTGCAATACTCAGAGAGTGCCTCTGAGGAGTGGATGTAGGTCTGGTTATAGACCGAACCACTATAAATCTGGTGTCATTTACTTTATTGCTTTTACGTTTCCGCACTTTAAATTTCAGTTTTAACAACTCTGTGGTTGAAAAACATTTTTCTACAAACTTTAAAAGAAAATTTTATTTCGGTTCAACTTTATCATTAAGAGGGTTTAAAATTTTTAAAACTACCTATTCACCCCCCTCTTGGTAGCCGTGGGACATTTACTTAGGCTTAACAACCTAATTACTGGACTCAACAAGTGGTATCAGAGCATAGTTTCAAAATCATAAGTTTGAACTACTTTTTGATTAACGTAGATGGCTACATTTGGAAACCGAAACACACCTGAGGGTTACTCTATCACTAGACCTCCACTGTTTGACAATATTCCTTTTGATTTTTGGAAAACACGCATGTTTACTTTCTTACAGTCACTTGATTATCGCATGTGGATGCTAGTCCAGGAAGGTTACTCAAAACCAACTAGATTAGTTGATGGAATTAGGGTAGATACACCCTATGCAGATTGGACTATAGAAGAACGTGACTTAGCACAATTAAATGCGAAATGTTTAAATAGTTTCTTTTGTGCTTTAAAATCTAAAGACTACATGCGAGTTTCCACTTGTAAAAGCGGAAAAGACATATGGGATAGACTTTGTATTACTTATGAAGGGACAAATGAGGTTAAGCAATCAAGACTCAATATCTTGTTACATGACTACGAATTATTTCGCATGAAACCTAATGAATCTATATCTGACATGTACACAAGATTCACTCAAATTGTCACCTCTTTGCATGCACTTGGTAGGGAATTAACTAATGCTGAAATGGTCAATAAGATTCTTTGTTGTTTACCTACTGCATATGATGCTAAAATTACTGCAATTACAGAGTCTAAAGATCTGAACATTTATTCCATTGACAATCTTCTTGGTTCACTCATTGCTTACGAGCAAGGAGTAAGTCAAAGAAAGATTGATGCAGGTGAACAAAGAAAAGACAAGAATATTGCACTAAATGTGGAAGAGTCAGAAAGTGAACACTCACAACCTGAGGATGAAGTCGATATTGCACTGATGACTAGACAATTCAGAAGCTTTTTAAAGAGGAAGCAGAAGAAACGCCAGCAATGGAATAGAGGTAAGTATAACAGAAATGGCAAGGTTTCTAATGAAGTGATTTGTTATGAATGCAGGAAACCAGGTCATATAAAGACTGATTGTCCAAAACTCAAAGCCACTCCTAGCAAGGAGAAGGTAGAGGAGAAACCAATGGTAAAGAAGAGCAAGAAGAAGTTTCAAAAGGCTTTTTGGGCGGACTCAGCTTCAGACTCATCTGAGACTGAAAAAGAAGAAGAAGTCACCAACCTTTTCTTGATGGCAGATAAAGCTGTACAATCAGATCAAGAAGAGGTATGTGATTTAACCTATAATGAATTGTTTGAAGTTTTTGAACACATGCATGACGCATATAGGAAAATGAAAAAGGTGCATGCTAGTGTAGTTTTAGAATTAGAAGAGCTTAATAAGGAACACGAAATCCTTAGGAAAGATCATGCTTTAATTGATAGCAACCACATGAAACTATTTGATGAATATGATGACTTGAATAAAAATTTTGAGAATTTAAAATCATCCTATGCTGAACTTGAAAAAGAATTTAAGAAATTTAAGGATGAATCTGAGAGCAAGACATATAGAATCAATTATACCAATCGAATCTTGGATGATATGAATTTATTTTACAAACTCACTATAAGAGCTCTCGAGGATAATTGGAACCCCCCTAAACTTGAAGATTTTACAAATCCTAAATATTATCCTAAATTCATGAAATCCCTTAGAAGATAATCATATGAAAGAAAACATAGGAATATTTTTCCTAATGTTAAATGTAACAATTGTGGATTTTTGGGACATATATCTCACACCTGCACTTTAAAGATGAAACCTAATTTGGTGTGGAGAACTAAGATGCATAAACCTTGACATATCATACATGCATCTGATTATAAATTTCATAAAGGTGAACCCAAACTAGTTTGGGTTCCCAGGTCTAACATTTGAGAATTTTGCAGGAATGCTCTCACACAAGACCTCGTGAGAGTATATGGTACCTGGACAGCGGATGTTCAAAGCACATGACTGGAGATACTGCTCAATTCATAACGCTGGAAGCTAGGAGTGGAGGCAAGGTTACACTTGGAGATAATACCACAAAGAAAGTGGTTGGATCAGGTATAATTGGAAATATGAAAAACTTTTTCATAGATAATGTTTTATTAGTTGAAGGCTTAAAACATAATTTGCTTAGCATAAGTCAGCTATGTGATAAGGGCTATAATGTAAAATTTTTACCTACTAGCTGCATAATTAGCCTAAATGAAAAAATTATTTTAAATGGAAAAAGGGTAAACAATGTCTACATGCTAGATTTAAATTGTATTCAATCTCCTACTGCTTTTTGTTTGAAAACTGTTTCTGATGAATCATGGCTTTGGCATAGAAGACTTTGTCATTCTAGTATGAAAAATCTTAGAAGAATTACCCAAAAGAATTTGGTAAGAGGAATACCTAAACTAGACTTTACTAAGGACCATCTATGTGATGCATGTCAATTAGGAAAACAAGTGAAGTCCTCTTTTAAGTCCAATAAAGATCTTAGGACCAGTAAACCTTTAGAAATTCTTCACAAGGATCTTTTTGGACCTGTAAGCACTGTTAGTCTAGGAGGAAAGGTATATGGATTTGTTATAGTAGATGATTTTTCAAGATTCACCTGGGTTAAATTTCTTTTTCATAAGAGTGAATCATTTGAGGAATTCAAAAATTTTTCAACTTGGATACAAAGAAAACTAGGATGTGAAATAATTTCTATACAAAGTGATCATGGAGGAGAATTTGAAAATGAAAGATTTGAAGATTTCTGTAAAAAAAAGGGGATTGATCACAATTTTTCTGCACCTAGAACTCCTCAACAAAATGGAGTAGTTGAAAGAAAGAACAGAACATTAATAGAAGCCGCTCGAGCAATGTTAGCAGAATACTCGCTTCCTAAATATTTTTGGGCTGAGGCCGTTAGCACTGCATGCTATGTGTCTAATAGGGTGAATGTGAGATCAAATTTGAATAAAACACCCTATGAGTTGCTAAAAGGTAGAACACCAAATTTGTCTCATTTACATGTATTTGGTTGCAAGGTGTTCATACATAATAATGGAAAATATGCCTTAGGAAAATTTGATCCAAAATCAGATGAAGGAATTTTTGTTGGATATTCAAGTGTTGGAAAATCTTATAGAGTATTCAACAGAAGAACTTTAGTCATTGAAGAAACCACACATATTGTTTTTGATGAAAATGGAAACATGAAAGAGCCAAATGTTGTTGAAGAAGAAATTGAAGAAAACTCCCAAAAGATTGATAGATTAAATTTGGAAGAAAATGTGGAAGAAAATTTAGAAAGAGAAGACCCTTTGCCTAGATATTTGAGATTTTCTAAAAACCACCCAAAGGAATTGATTATAGGTGAACCAAGTGAGGGTGTTAGAACTAGGCGTGGATTAAACAAGGAAGTCAATCATTCAGCCTTTATTTCAACTATCGAACCCACTAACATTGATCAAGCACTTTCAGATGAATTTTGGATATTGGCCATGCAAGAAGAGTTAAATCAATTTGTAAGAAATAAAGTTTGGGAACTAACTACAAGGCCAAAAGATCAAAGTGTTGTTGGAACCAAGTGGGTGTTCAAAAATAAAATGAATGACTCAGGAGTAGTCATTAGAAATAAGGCTAGATTAGTAGCTAAGGGGTATAATCAAATTGAAGGAATTGATTTTGAGGAAACTTTTGCCCCTGTAGCTAGACTTGAAGCAATTAGGGTTTTACTAGCCTTTGCCTGTTTTAAAAGTTTTAAATTGTTTCAAATGGATGTCAAAAGTGCCTTTTTAAATGGGGTAATTGAGGAAGATGTTTTTGTAGAACAACCTCCAGGTTTTGAAAATTCTAAATTTCCAAATCATGTTTTCAAATTAAAAAAGGCATTATATGGATTGAAACAGGCACCTAGGCCTTGGTATGAGAGGTTAAGCACCTTCCTACTTGAAAGATCTTTTGAAAAAGGAAGTGTGGATACAACTCTCTTTTTAAGGAAAATTGGAAAGGATATACTTATTGTTCAAATTTATGTGGATGACATCATCTTTGAATCTTCAAATAAACATCTGTTGGTGGAATTTTGAAAACATGTTTTGAAAAATATTAGTTTTCTTTGGGGATTTTAAGATTAAGGTTGAGTTCCAATTCTAAGGTCGAATCAACTCGTTAGAAAGAGTATATCACCCCGAAGGACGAAAATAAGCTTTCATAACGGTGTTCAGACTTAGAATTATGTAAACTCATCTTGAATACTATGATCGGGTTCTAAGAAGAACTTTATATGGCCCCGAGGGGACAAAATATAGATCAACTAAGTACCCAATTACAATATTCAAGAGACATGATCATCGCATTCGCATCCAAAGCCTTATCGAAGAAGGATGTATCTCCCCAAAGGGAAATGACACCATTCTGCGATAATTCTTCTAATGCGAGCACGATGATCATTATTTAACTTTTCCCAAAGAAATCTAATGAAGTTTTAGAAATTGAGTTTTCTTTAAAATCAGGTGTGTGTGGGGTTCTAAATCTCCTACGAGCGCAAGCCCTCGTAGTTAATTATATCGTAGGGAGATAAAATCTCCTACGAAAACTCTCGATTAAAATAATGGCAGAATTTTGTTTAGAGTTTCTAGGAGTGATATCAAAGTATGAATAGAATTATTAGAAAATCAAAAGGGAATGGATCAAAATTGAGCAGTTATTAACGGAGTTAAAGGATGAGAGGTAGGGGACACTTTGAGATTCCAGAACCATCCGGAAGTGTCCCAACTTAATCTAAGTGTTGGGCTTTATGTTTTGGACTTGAAATAATATTTAATTAGAGTTGAGCATTTTATTAGAAATTTGGGATTAGATTCCCGAATGTTTGGGGTCTTATAATCAAAGATCTGCCCCGGATCCTAGATCTATTTTGGACACTGGACCACAGTCGTCCGATCCTAACTAATGCAGTGCATGGTCTGGACTTACCCCGGCCTGGATTGGGGAGCCAGCTAACCACCTAATCGATTTAAAATACATGAATCCGGTCTTTTATGGAAGAGTGGTAGGGACGTTATAATTAAAGTTTTGGAAAGTTGGGGCCGACATCTAGAGATTCTCCTAATTGGCCCCATGGACTTATGTTGGGTGCTAAAATGCTAAGGACTATGAAATTAAAATTTTGACTCTTTAATTTGTATCTAATGCAATGCATGCTGGTTAACAACCTCAAATCAAATATGCTTGAATTTTTTTTTAAAAACAGGCTTATAAAATAATTTTTTAGAAGACTGGACTTCCCCAGGTCCGGCACCTCGTCCTCATAGGTCAGACTATCCGGACTCTACCCGCAGGCGGGGAAGGGTCTAAAGCAAGAAAAGAAGAATGCAAAAATATGCATGCGACCCCGGGGTCGATCCCCGGCTAATTCCCTAGATTCGTTATCTTTCTACGTTATTTAGACTCACTAAAATTTTAGACTTTTAGAATTATGAGTAGAAAAGTTTCACACCCTCACGAGTCTCACGTATCCAGGCGAAAACAAAGAGCGGCATGCAATCGCCAAAAAACTAGTAAAAGCAAGTAATCCTAAAGGCAATCATTTCAACACATCAGATATAAATGAATTAATTAATAAATGTCCATAGGCAAAGTTGCCTTGCTTATTACAAATCAGAATATTACAGAAAGTAAAGTGGCCGGGCGCCACTGACAACAACCCGGATTCTAAACCTAGTAATGACGCAAGTTATTCTGAGTGGGATACTCTCAATCTTCAAGTCTTCAAATCTTCAATTCCATTCTTCTTTGGACTCCTTTTCTTCAATCTTCTTGGAATCTTCGTAGTGGATTACCCAAATGGATAAGAGGGCACTTCCCTCTAAGGGGAAGGCCACTCTTTCCTCTTTGGGTAAGGAAGAGGTGATCCAAATTTGGATCTCCAAATGGAAAAGGAGTGTTCCCCAAAGGGGTATCCTTTCCTCTTTGGAATCCAAGCTTTGGATCTATGTATCCCAACTCAAAATAAACTTTCACAACACTTGACACTTACACAAATTACATTGATATCAAAATAAAAATCTAGACTCACCTGCAGGGTTATCCTAAGCAATTAATATATAAAAAGCAGTTATTCCCAAGCAGTTGTATATGAGCAGAAAAGAAAGTAAACACACTAGCCACGCTCTTTTTATTTGGGGGCTTTAGCAGCTGAAGCACCTGTGCAAAGAGTTTATAATATTTATGCATTTTTAATTTGCCCCCTTTTTATATTGCCCTGCATGAGCGTGGCCACCTGCAGAAAACTGTGTCAACATCCAGATCGTACCTAACCTAAGGGTAATCTAGTCGCCAAACACATCAATCCATCCACAGAGTACAGAAAAAGTAAGCAGACACAGCAAAGCAATTTCATCCACAACATGCAGTGAAAACTACGAAAAATCCGGCACACAGCAGTAAAGTAAACACCGGCCTAACCTAGATCTAGAGTTGGTTGTCCTAGCACATCATCTAAAGTGTGTGAGAAAGGTCGTGTGGCTGGGGTAGATCCTAAAGTGGGTTATTAATTGAAGTTGTCTAAAAGTCTGGGTTTGTTAAGGCTTAAAAGGGGATTCAGATTAAAATTTAAGTATTAATGAATTAAGAATTTTAATTAAACATATTTTAGAAGTTAATTGATTGCTACCTTTGTTTCACACCGAGGCCGTGAAGTTTATTTCACCTTCCTTGGGGCTAAGCTAATAGCCTCGTAGGCCTGGGTTACCCAGTAGCAATCGGGTTTGATTAAGTTATTTAAATTGGTTGGAATTAAAAGAGTGGATTAATATTAAAATGAGTTAGTTACTGATTTTAAAAGCTTGATTAATTTAAGTTTGCCATTAATTGATTCGTGGCGTTGTGCCACCAGGCTCGAGGAACCAGTCTCCTTAGGACACTTAGCCCCGCAGCCCGGAGTAGTCCAGCCGATAAACCAAATTAATGTAATTAAATTAAAGATTTTTAAAATGTTAAATAGTTAAAGATTAATCTATTTTAAGATTTAACACCCCTTAGAATCCATTCGTGGCGTTGTGCCACCAGGCTCGAGGAACCAGCCTCCTTAGGACACTTAGCCCCGCAGCCCGGAGTAGTCCAGCCAATAAACTTCAACTTTAGGGTGGTTGTTGTGTTTTAAAGGATTTGTTAAGTGTTTTAAGCATTAAACCAATATTTTCTGAATTTTAGAATGATTATGAGCTCTATGAATTTTTAGAATATTTTAATGATTTAATTAAAGGGTCAAAAATTGAATTTTTGATTAAGCTCAAATTCTGGAACGCTTATATTTTATTAAAATACTAGACCTTACTACGATCAGTTAGAAGGTAAGTACGTTGAAATCGGATTTTTCTACATTTTATTACAAAGGTTTGAAGTTTTGAACTAGTTTTGACTTAGAGTTGACCGATTTGTTGACTTTTTAAAATATTGCAAATTTCTGGAATTTAATATTTTTAATAAATACTAGAGCTTATTAGGAGTTGAATGCAAGTGATTTTGGGTGATTTGGATTTTATTTGAATTAGTTATGAATTATCGAAGTTTGGGCATTTTAATGAATTTTAGGAATTTCTTAATTAGAGGGTCTCTTTTGTGGTTTTGCTCCAAACAAGTTCCCAATCTCTTGAAAACACCTCCAAAGGTCAGGAACAACCTAAGGAGGGATCCCCAAGTGTTTGGGAGATTTTTGGATTTTTATATTATTATTAATTAATTATCTTAATTAAATATTGGTTTTCACTTAAAATTAAATTAGGGTTTAAATTGCTGTCAAATCAAGGGGCTTTTAATTATCATAGATTAAGGACTGAATTCTGGTCAGTTTGAGGGTTTATATGTAATTTTTGGATTTAAATTGAATTTATTACAATTTTTAGAAGTTTTAAAGGCTTAATTAAGGGTTTAAGACTTAGAAAATTAATTAGGGGACCTAATGACCTCAAAAATCAGTGAAAATTTCTCTAGGGGCTGAGGATGTCACTAAGTTCAAATGTTCAAAGTTTCAACTCAAGGGGAAGTGAATCCTAATTATTGAAATTTTTCTAAGTTTTCTATACATAGGTCCTTAATTATTGTCCCTAATTATGTCACTAGTTTTGAATAGGTTCAAATCAAAGTTCCTCTAACCCTTTGAATAATCATGGCATGCATATACAAGTGGCAAGCAAACAAGTCCTTAGATCTAGGAGAACCTAGACTAGGTGGTGTGTGCACCTTAAGCATGCAATTAACTAATTAACATAATTAAGACAAAATTAGTGAATAATCAAAGAATGATTATCCACTAATCATCCCCATTAATTCCATTCACATGGGCTTGATCTAAGTTTAGAACTTCAATAAATCTCTCAAGAATTTAAAGGGTCTAAAATATATATATAATTTCAAAGTACCTTTTTTTTTTTAAGTAAATAAATATCAACGTACTTATATATATATATTCATAAGTTTAAAATAATTAACAAAATATTTTTGAAATAACATTTTAAAGACTTGAGAGACTCTCAGATTTATTTAAAATATTTTTGGAATTAGAACTTTGATTACTCAAAATATTTAACTTAATAATAAAATATAAATTAGATATTTAATTAAATAGTCTAAATTATCTAAAGGAAAACTCAAATATTTAAAATATATTATAGTTTGTATAGTGAATTTTATTTTGGAATACCCTCCATGCTCTGAAATAATTCCAAAATAAAATATTTTTAAATTATTAAAATTAATTTGATTTATCTTAAGTAAATATTAATTAAAATATCAAGTTTTGAGTATTTTTAATCATTTAAAATATTTTAAATATTTTAGAGAAAACTTTTAATTTTATTTGAAAGATATTAAAATTCTGAAAATTTTGATATTTTTAAAATAATTTTTGGATTTATAAATAATTTTTAATTAATTTTCAAAGTTTCTGTAATTAAATAGGTTTAATTTTAAATTAAACTCATTTAATTAGGTTCGGCGGCTGTTAGTGGGACAAATGGCACGCTCTGATTCGACCAGCCAAAACGCGGCGACGGCGGGATGCCACGTGGAAGGCGGCGGTCATCCACGCGTCGGCTGCAAACCGCGGGACGCGGTTTCACTTAACCACGTCAGCGAGCGGTGCGGGCCGTTCGATCGAATGCCTGGATCGTTCAACGGCGGGGATTAGATCCCGCCGTCTGACCCGATTTGACCAAGATCCAACCGCAGAGAGTTCGTCCCGCGGTTTTGAATGGACGGCCAGGATCGAGCCGGACGGCTAATCGAACGACAGATCGATTGCGCGGTCGGATCAGACCGCGGAAGGGCTCGATCTGGACCGTTGATCGAACGATCAACGGTCCAGAAAACGTACACTCGCCGGAGACCTTGAGTGACGCCCTAGAAAACATATTTCGCTTCGTTCTGTCGATCGGATCGATCATTTCACTTGAAATTTTAAACGTAGATTAAGGGTATGAACAGAAATTGTGGGGAATAACTAGTTTTAGCTAAAACCCTAAAAGCGTGAAGCTATTTAAATCTAACTAGTGTGACCTAGATCTAAGGTTTTAGGGAGTTATACCGTTAGATCTTCGAAAGTTCTGGATTGATGAGCTTGTAGATTGTCCAAGTGAAGATCCCCAGCAGAAATCCGAGCTCGAACACGTCTGGATCGACTGCTAGAAGCTTGGGACGGTCTAGGTGGTGGTTTCGCCGGAGAACTCGCCGCCGGTGACGTGCAACCACTTGGACTTTGTAGTGGGGAGGTAGAGGAAGCTCTGGAGGTTCGAAACGAACTGAGAGCTCGGTCTGGGAGGCTAGGGTTGGTGAGAGAAGCTGCCTTGATCAATCCACCTCAAAAGGTGCCTTTCTCCCTATTCAAACGGGCTGGGCTAGATTGGACGGCTAGGATTGATGCAGGGGCTCTCCAGATGATGCCACCTCTCCCTGGGAAAGCTGGAAGGCTGCGGAAAGGGCTGGACAAGCCTTGCTCCTATTGGGTGGACTTGGGATGAGTGAGAGGAGGCATTGCCACTTATGGCTAAACCAGGCCCTGAGCTTGGTTAGGAGAGCTCCAAGTGAGCTTTAGGGCATAAAGGGGTCGGCCTAAAGCAGCTTAAATCAAGGAAAAGGGTTTAGCATGTGATAAAGCCTTCTAGAAGGGGTTTAGGCTTGAGTTTGACCAGGTTGACCAGTCAATAGGTCAAGGCTGGTGATGTGGCATGAGGGGAAGTAGGAGCAGCCAATGGGAGAGCTTCCAAGCCTAATCTCACACTCCTTGAAGTTAAATAGGAGGTTTGACCAATTCAAGGGGGGATTTAGGGCTTTGTTGACTTGGTTTGACCAGTCAACTAGGTCAAAGTTAGTGATGTGGCATTTGGAGAGGTAAAAGGTCATTTAGGATAGTTTGATTAAGAGTCAAAAGTCAAAAGTCAAGGGTAGGGAAAATGGGAGCCAATGTCACTAAGAATTGAGGGTTGACTTGGTCAACTCAAGTTGAGTCAAGTTGACCAAATGTCAAGTGACACTTGATCCTTAACCAAGAATTGATTTGAATAGGTAATAGGGGTTGAAGAGCTCAGATGAGTTGATTTAACCCATTTAGACCCTCTAAGAGCTAATGGGTCAACCTAAGTTGACTGGGTCAACCAGGCTGACCCAATGGGTGAATCTGGGCTGGACAAATTTGAAAAGATATTTTAAGACCATTGAGGGTGGTTCTTAGGTCTGGGGAGGTCAAATTGACCAAAATCCCCATTTGAGCCCCTAAGGGCCTGTTTGGTCAACCTGGGTTGACTTGGTCAACCAGGTTGACCCAGGGTCTGGGTTTGGGCTCAACAGGTTTGAAATGATATTTTAAGGTTAATGGAAGTGGTTAGGTGACTTAGAGAGGTCATTTGGGTCAAAACACATGTTTGGACCCTTAAAGGGCCCCTTGGGTCAAACCAGTTGACTTGGTCAACCAGGTTGACTCAAGGGTTGGAAATAGGTTCAAAAGTTTTGAAATGGCATTTGAAATTTGTTAAAGGTGGTTGCATCCCATTTGGAGCTCATTTGGTTTGAAATCCCTATTTGAGCCCCATAGGGGTGTTTTGGTCAATTTTGACCTATTGGTCAACTAAGGTCAAAAGGGTCTGGAAAATGCAGTTTACTGCTCAATGGGTTAAATTCAAAGGTCTGGAAGTGATTGGAGGCTTGGATAAGGGTTCCAAGGTCAAAATCTCAAAAGGGTTATGCTCAGTGGCATAGGCTGTAAATATTTGAAGGTTTTACAACCTTTGAATTTTAATTGAGATTCTGGGGTTAGAGCCCTCAGAATGAGCTCAAAATTGGAGGGTAGCCTTTAGAGACATGTCTCATCACTTTGCAAGTGATAGACCCTGAATCAGAGGCCAGTTGACTGGGTTTTGAAATGTTTAAAAAATCTCTGAAAAGGGTGTTTAGGACAGGGCCTTAAGGGTTTGAATTTGAGTTTAAACTCTGGGTTTGGATTTGATTTGAAGTTTGAATTAATTTGGATTTGAATTGGATGGAGTTTGAGATTCAAATTGGTCATAGGTAGGAATCAAATTGAAATTGGAGTGGATTAAGTATAGGAATTGATTTAAAATTGAGGTTGATCAAAGGTGGAGGTTGATTTGAAGTTGGAGTGATCCTAAGATCTAGGATTTAAAGGGATCCTAGGCTCTAGAATAGGCTCTAAAGTCTAGTTCTATGAAAGATCCTAAAGTCTAGAGTGGATCCTAGGGTCTAGGATTAAATCTGGATTCTGGATGGGTCTTAGTGACCTCATACAAAAATGAGGTCAACAACATCTTTGTGATGATTTTTCTAAAACAATGAGTAGTGAATTTGAAATGAGTCTAATGGGAGATTTAAATTACTTTCTATGATTTAGCATTAAGCAACTTGAGGAATGTACTTTTCTTAGTCAAACCAAATATATTAAGGACATCCTCAAAAAATATGAAATAGACAATGCTAAACCTGTTAGTACACCAATGAGTTCTTCAGTTCAGTTGGATAAAGACCTTAAGGGAAAATCTGTTGATCAAAAGAAATTTAGAGGAATAATTGGATATTTACTTTACTTGACTGCTAGCCGACCAGATATTATGTTCAGTGTTTGCTTATGTGCTAGATTTCAATCAGATCCAAAAGAATCACATTTGACAGCAGTGAAAAGGATTTTAAGATATCTTCTAGGAACTCAAAATTTAAGAATTTGGTATCCTAAGTTTAGCTCTTCATTTGAAATTATTGGTTACTCAGATTCTGACTTTGCAGGCTGTAGAGTGGATAGAAAAAGCACTTCTGGAACATGTCAATTCATTGGAAATTCATTAGTTTCATGGTCTAGTAGAAAACAAAATTCAGTGGCACTATCTACTGCAGAAGCAGAATACATTGCATTAGGAAGTTGTGTGGCACAAGTACTTTGGTTAAAACAACAGTTGATTGATTTAGGATTAACTATAGGCACTATTCCAATTTATTGTGACAATACTAGTGCTATTTGCATTTCCAAAAATCCTATTCAACATTCTAGAACCAAACACATTGATATAAGGCATCATTTCATAAGGGATCATGTATCCAAAGGAGAAATTGAACTCATACATGTTTCAACTGAAAATCAACTTGCAGACATTTTTACAAAACCTTTAGCCTTTGATACCTTCAGTACTTTAAGAACAAGGCTTGGTGTTATTGATTTGAATGCTTAACCAAAATGTCTTTGCAACATTGATATTTGTTGTGTTTTTGTTTTGTTTTTTTTATTTTATGAAATTTTGTGTATTTTGAATGAATTGTTTTTGTATTTTTGGTTTTGTTTTATGTTTTCTGTGTTTTTTAATGTTTTGTTTGATTTTCTTATTTAAAAAAAAAATCAAAATTTAAAAAAAAAAATTTTGGAGGAAATCGTCCAGGACGAAATTGGTTTCGTACGGGACGATATGTGAAGGAACAGTTTGCGCGAATTTTAACCGTTTTGAGAGCAGTTTTTAATTAGATCGTCTGTACGATCTGTGATCGTCCAGGACGAATTTGTTTTTTCTCTCAAACGTCGGGACGATTGAATGCAGCGGTTGAGTGGATAAGACAGTTTTTAATATGAACTTCGTCTGTACGAAATTTTTGTTCGTCCAGACGAACATGTGTCGGTTCATTGTAGGGGACGGTTTTCAAGAGTCATTAAAACGATTCACTTTTCGATCGTCTGTACGAAATTTTTTCGTCTGTACGATCGGTCAAGTCAAAAAGCCTGTACGAAGGGACACATCGTAAGTTGTGTTGATTACGAAAAGCTGTTACATTTTGGACGAATCGGATCGTCTGTACGAAATGATATCATCCAGACGAACGATAATTTTTCGTCCAGGACGAATATTTTCGTCCAGGACGAACGTATCGTTTTTCTTTAAATATGAAGGCTTTCAAACTTGAAAATCACACTTCCAAACTTCTTTTTCAATCCCTTTCTACATCAAATCAACAATGGCCTCCTCTAGCAAAAGACAAAAGGTTTTGGTGAAGAAACCAAATAGGAATGCCCCAGATAACTTTCTTTCCAAGGCAAATGAGGAATCTTTTCCTCGTTTTGCATCCGCAAAAATCACTCCGTCTCGCATTCTTATCCAAACAGAGTTGAAATTTTGGGTATTGCACCTCTTTGCCTCAACCCAATTTCAGTTCATTCTTTCTCTCGCCCACTTCTACAATAAGCAAACCTACCATTACTTTCTAGTTAACATGAGTTTCAATTCTGACCACTCAGAAATTAGTTCTTTTGTTTTTAAACAAAAAGTTGAGATCACCAAGCACGACCTTGGTGCATTTTTAAACTTAAGAACTGAAGGATATAGAGCCCACACCCTAATGTCAGAAACCTCCTTCAAATGGTTTGAAATCAATAGGGTGATTAGAGAAATAGGCATAACCTATCATGTTGCTAGAGTCTCCGGTATGACCCAAGATGCCCGAATCATCCAGCATATCCTTAGATCCTCAATTATTCCTAAAGCTGGTGATAGGATTAACATTACTCCTCTCCTTTCTGTTCTAATCTTTTTAATCATGCAAAGACATCCTATTGACGAAGCCCAACTCATCATAGACCATATCTATGGGCTTTCAGAAATAGGACATGCAGATCAGAAGAGGAAGAAGAACATTTCATTAGGATACTTAATCACTTATATCCTGGAAAAGAAATACAATATAGTGCATCCTGATGAAGAATATGAAGAGCCAGTTTACTATAACGATGCATCATTCAGATTGCTCTTCAAGGAGGAAAAAGAAAAAGAAAAAGCACATGCCAGTGCTTCAGAAGAAGAAGAAGAAGAAGAAGGAGTGCAAGCTTCTGCTTCTCAATCAGATTACCAGAATCTGATTGAGAGATTTGATAGACTAGAGACTCACATTGATCAAAGGTTTGATCAATTTGATGCTCAACTTACGCAGCAGCAACATGACATTGGTAATATTAAAGATGAAGTTCATGAAATTAATACCAATGTAATGTTGATGGCCTCCTACTTCAACCTCTTTGGCGGCATACCTCCTCCTCCTCCTCCAGAACAGTAAAATTATTTTTTATGTCTGTGTCTGTATTTTTTTTATTATTGTTTGTTTTGTTTTTATCTTATCTGTTTTATTGTTATGTGTTTGTTTTTATGTTTTTAAGTTCAATGTATTTTTTTTCTTTCTTTCTTTTTTTTCTTTTCTGTAATATGTTTCTTTAATATTAATGAAAGTTTGTTTCTATTAGATTTGTTTTGAAATGTGGTTAATGTTTGTGAATTTCATTAGTATTATTTAATCTACATAGTGCTTAAATTCGATTGTAATTTGAGATTATCTATATTAGAAAATCTAGACTTTCTAAATTTATAATTTGTTTATAACTTGTTGTAATTAGAACTTTTAAATTCATGTCTATTCATTTAGACTACATAAAAGTTAATATTATTATTGCAATTTTGATGTTTTCTTATTTTGTATTTCTATGCTCAAATAATATTTATGCACCTAGAAATATTTGAAATTTTAGATTATAGATTTTGGAAAGAATTGGTCAAATTACTCTTGAACATTGTACAAATGTACAAAAATCAAAAGGAATTCGCAAAAAAATTGCAAAGTGAAAAAGAGGCACAAAATAAGTCCAACCAAGGAAAAATGCACAAAAATGTGCTCCAAAACTTTGAAAAGATACACAAAGCGCCACATGAGGTAATTCTCTTCTTTCCAAATTCGTTCAATCTCTTAATTCAAATTGATCTTATGTTCATTTATATTCTATTGAACTTTGAAATATAGAATTTTTATACATCTCTCTTGTAATGATTTTCAATAGTCAAATGTCTAAATTGAATCATGTCTTTGATAAATTCTTCTTACTTACAATGTTATATCACTTCTTAAATTTTATGAATTTCTATGATTGACCTAATATCTTTAGTTTAAAAATTGCATACCCTATGTCAAATCACAATTTAGATTAAATTTTAAAAATGAATTTCATATAATTACTTACATTTCTTGTCTATTTCTTCTTCACTTTTTGTTGCTGTCAAAAAGGGGGAGAAATTATTGTGTTTTCTATTTTTGTTTTCTATTTTTTATTGTTCTGTTTGCACGTTTTTGTTTGTGTTAAAATTTTTGAAAAACAAAAATATTGTTCCTTAATGCCTCCTTATTTTAATGTACTCATCAATTCAGGGGGAGTTTAGGAGATAGGAGAATTATTTAACTTGAAACCTTACAAATAATAATTGTTTTGCCATCATCAAAAAGGGGGAGATTGTTTGAATAGTTGCTTTTTGAATGATTTATATTTGTGCAACTTATGTAGTTTTGATGATTCCAAACATTATTGTTCAAATGTATAGTTATCTCCTAACAATTTCAGAAGATTTGCACTTGCTCTTGTGTGTACTAACATTTCAGGAAAATCAGACTCCAGACTACGAAAACTTCAAATCAAATTCAACATGAGATATTTTGTTTATTTAAAGTTTGCCTTTTCTTTGAATTAATTTTGAAAGAGAGTGATTATAATTGAGTGAATAAAATCTCACACACACGAATAAGGAGATTTTAAAATTCTATAATGATCGTACAGGACGATATTTATCGTACTGGACGATCTGTCAGTTATCTTCTATAGAGCACTTGGAACGAATAGGAACTTGCTCGGAAAAAATTTTTCTAAGTCCTATTCGTCCAGGACGAATTTTATTATCGTCCCGGACGATGGGTTCTCTGTAAAATTTTCGTCCAGACGAATTTTAACATCGTACGAGGCGACCAGTCCTCTGGAAAATTTTCGTCCAGACGAAAATAAATATCGTACCGGACGATCAGCTCTCTGGAAAATTTTCGTCCAGACGAAAACAAATTATCGTCCGCGGCGATTGGTCCTCTGGAAAATTTTCGTCCAGACGAAATAAATAATCGTCCAGGACGATCGGCTCTCTAGAAAATTTTCGTCCAGACGAACATATTTTCGTCCAAACGATTAACCGACTTAGAACAGTTTTCAGCAGTTTCTAGAACCGACCTTGTAATAACCGTTCGTACTGGACGAACCTAGTTCGTACAGGACGATCAGCTGTACGAAGTCATTTCGTACACATATACAAATTGGGTCGTTTCAGATCGTTTAAGTAAAATCGTCCAGGACGATCCAGGATCGTACAGGACGATCCACTGCGTACAGAATTGAAAATATGCAGTTTTTGGGCGGTTTTTCATGTCTTTTGTATAAATAGTCCAAATTAGACTGCCACCCAATCTTTTTGTCATTTGATCTTCGTGCCTCTTGAGAGAATAGCCAAGGAGAGAGTGGAAGAGAGCATTCAAAGGAGGATTCCTACCATTGGAGCGAGAAGGCTTCACTTGGATTACTAAGGTAAGAGTCTCTACTTGTGAAATTGGATTTCTTCACTCTTTTCTTTCTTTCTTCTAGATTCTTGTGAGAAGATCAGTCAAGGAGATCCGGTTCTCTGCCGACACTTGGAGAGTGTGAACAGCCGAAGGGTTCTCTGCCCACACTAGGAGAGTGTAAAAGGATGAAGGTTCTCTGCCTACACTTGGAGAGTGTAAACAGCCGTAGGGTTCTCTGCCCACACTAGGAGAGTGTAAAAGGACGACGGTTCTCTGCCAGCACTGTGGATTGTGTAAAAGGATGACGGTTCTCTGCCGCACAGGGTAGTGGTGAAAAGAGTGTGTTGTAAAGGCTTCTCCGCCTTACTGTGGGTGCTAAAGGAGAGTCCTTTTGTGGTATTAGTGCAATACTCAGAGGGTGCCTCTGAGGAGTGGATGTAGGTCTGGTTATAGACCGAACCACTATAAATCTGGTGTCATTTACTTTATTGCTTTTACGTTTCTGCACTTTAAATTTCAGTTTTAACAACTCTGTGGTTGAAAAACATTTTTCTATAAACTTTAAAAGAAAATTTTATTTCGGTTCAACTTTATCATTAAGAGGGTTTAAAATTTTTAAAACTACCAATTCACCCCCCTCTTGGTAGCCGTGGGACATTTACTTAGGCTTAACAACCTAATTACTGGACTCAACACCAACTTCTTTTACTTCTTCTAAAAGTAGGTAGAGAACCTAACTCCTTTTGCTTCATTTTGAAGCAGGCAGAGAACCTTGATCAAATGCTGAAGTATACCTCTCTAGAACCCGTAAGGAACTAAGGATGATGACTAGAGAAGATGATGACGGATCCTTTCTTGGAGCAATCTTTGGGAAACCCCTCACAAACTCCCTCATAAGTACCTCTCTCTCTATTATTTTCTCTCTCCTCTTAGCTCTCTTAGGTCAAAACAGCAGCAAAAGATTATCTTTTGGGTAGAATAAGAGGTCTTAAATAGAAGAGCATCATAATAGCTCTTAATTATTACAAATTGACTTTATCATCCATGATGATATAAATATTGTCATGTACGATCATTACAAATTAAGTTCAATCAGTTAGGACAATTTGGGATGATTAGAAGGATTTTGTTCATATCATCCAAGCCGATAGTATATCAACATATATGACTAGTACAAATCATTGAATATCGCCCAGAACATCGCCCTAAATAGAAGCTGGCCAATGTTTGATTGTCTAGGAATAACTAAGGTTTTTGAACTGATCGTCCTAGCCGATCCTACGATCATCCAATATGATATGATCGAGCAATCAAATCTTAATTACTTTTCTTAATTATCATATTAATTTAGGCAAAATTATGTTGCATCGTCCATGATGATGTCCAAAAATAAAAGCTACCAAAATAGATATGACAGTTGATTCTTTTTTATTTGAGTCTATCATCCCGGTTGATATGAATATCATCACGGCTGCCTTAACCAGGATGTCCTAATTTGGGTTTCTATTTTTAACTGAATGTCCAAAATGATTTATAGATCATTCAGATGATGTGAACAAAAATAGAAAACTCTAAAACAGTAAAAAAAAATTCCCCCAAGTGTATGTACAAGGTTACTTAGCATTAGGAACCACATAATTTATAATAGACTCAAGAAAAGAAAAGTTTACAAACTGACTCAGACATAGTCTACCCAATCTTGAGTTGGTTCAAATTGCAATTTGATTATGTGGACCTGAAATGTTAGTAGGCAAGACAGTCGTAGAGATATATAAGTGTTTACTATCATCAAAATTTTATTTCCTAAAAATAGATTTGCAATAGTGGGATTGTTTATGACGATATGATCAAACAATTAAACCTTAATTTCTTTCCTTAATTAATAAATTAATTTAGATATACTTACCCGGCTTATGAAATATCGTCCAAGACGATGCGCTTAATGACGAATGCCTTAACCAGGGTGCACTAATTATTGTATAGCCATTGATTATGTTAAACTTTAGAGCCATTTAATTTCATATGACATTTTATATGGCAATATAGGTGTAATGCTTTCTTTTGATGGTATAGCCTTGTATGTTGCTTCTTTTGGCTATAAATACATAGCCAACACTTGTAATAGATAGATTTGGAAGATGAATAATATTTGAGTAGTTTTACTCTTTTTGGGTTTATGTATCTTGAAGGATTTTAGGTGGTGATCCCTCTCCCAAGAAGGAGTTCTTGGTCACAGTCAATGGATCATCGATGTGGATTCGTTGAGCCCATCCTGTTCGATGTCATTTGGTATCAGAGCTGGCAAGTTGCTCGTGTTCTTATCCGTAGCCATGCCGCCTCTGCCACTGGCGTCATTTGGTGGTGAATCCGCCTCGAAAGTGGAACCGATTCGGTGGCTAATCGGTCTCATTTGGTGTTCGGTGGCGAAGCCGAAGCAGTGACTGCAGTTCTTCCTCCACAGTGCTGACATCCACCTTTTATTTGTTCTTGGGTGCGGACCGCAAGATAGCAACCTCAAGAATTTTTTTTTACCAGATTCCTTCTGCTATACCTTCTTCAAACAATCTGAACAGCAAGGACTTCCTCCCGCAAGGCTACTGTCCACTTTCTTATTCTCCAAATAGCTGATACGGCTACAATTTTAGTTGTACTGCACTTTTTTCAGTTCTTGAAGTACAGAGAAGGGTGATTGTCCAACGTTGTTTTTGAAGATTCAGATCTTTCTGTGTGTTCACCCATCACAAAAAAAACCACCAAATGTGGCTGTCCAATTGCTAGCAGCCATCCACACAACCCGCAGGAACCAACTGGTTGTTCTACTACTGTCTATTTTCTTCCAATGTCATCAGAACTGTTGAGTTTCACAGCCGATCTTTATTGTGTTAAATAAGTTCTTGAATAATAGCACAAGATGCCTTCTAGATAGACGTTGCAAGGATTACGTTTAAGATGCATAAATAGAGTATCTTCAACAAGAAATTATTCGACTCAAACGACAGTTGTCAAGGCTTGAATGGAGGACAGACTGGAGCACCCTCGGCAAAGACTTTGATGGTTTCCAATCGCTGGACAATTATGCTTCCATGATGGATTCATGATCCTTTGTTCCAACTAAATCCTTAGGAACCGACGATGACGACGAGGGCATTGCAGATGATCAGATCTCTTCCACCCCACCTCGATCGAGTTCAACTTCGAAGAATTTGAAGATTCATTACTGAAATCGTCGTCTTTGCCTATCTTTGATGAACTTGTGTATGATGTGTAAGATGATGACTTGTTCTTTGAAGTTCTTGATGTTGATACGCTTGTAAATAATGATGATAAAAGCAAGCCAATTCAAGAGGTTATTGCATAAAAGAATAATGGTGGAGACAAATGCACTGGAAATGTTAATGCCATAATTCCTGCATTTGAATGTGTTCATGATGGCTGGGATGTTACTGGACTCAAGGAAGGAGACAATGTTCTTCCTATCTTCACATGAGAATGCAAGGAATGTGTGCATTATAAATCAGAAAAGAATAATATGTGTGATTTGTTTTGGATTAATACTGATGGAAGTGTAATGTTAAGTGAGGGAAGATCAAGATTTACAACAAAAAGAACTTCCATCCACTACTTCCTCGGAACTTCTACCTTCCGTGAATACACAGTAGTTGATGATGGCTGTCTTGCCAAGCTTGATCCATATAGTCCTAAAGAAAAAGTTTGTATTCTCGGTTGTGGTATTGCCATGGGGTTGGGGGCAGCGCTCAACGTTGCAAAGTAAAAAATAAGATCCAATGTAACCATTTTTGGTATAAATGAGTTTTTGAATCCCAAGGATTATAATAAGCCAATTCCATCTGCTTATGCTACTATTGAGAAATTAAAGATTGGTAGTCAAATTGATATCGGGTGGAAATATTCAGATCGATTTAGCCAACCAAATCCGCCTCCTTGTGGCGGCCAACCGGACATATTCATATGAGTCTGAAGTTCCTCCTACCCCGGTAGAATGACACCGGAGCTAAGCCATTGATTATGTTAAACTTCAGAGTCATTTAATTTCATACGACATTTTGTATGGCTATATAGGTGTAATGCTTTCTTTTGTTGGTGTAGCCTAGTATGTTGCTTCTTTTGGCTATAAATATATAGCCAACACTTGTAATAGATAGATTTGGAAGATGAATAATATTTGAGTATTTTTACTCTTTTTAGGTTTCTGTATCCTGAAGGATTTCAGGTGGTGATCCCTCTCCCAACAAGGAGTTCTTGGTCACGGTCACTGGATCGTCGACGTGGATTCGTCGAGCCCATCCTGTCCGGTGTCATTCCAAGCTTCTTGTGGTTAATCAATTTTGGTCCTCCATCATAAAATCTTAGCAGAAAATCATTAAATAGCAAAAAGAAAGAAAAAAAAAATCTTATTATTAAATCATTAATAAATATACAGAGTTCATGAGGCTAGCACCAATCATAATAAAAATAAATTTGGGTAGGAGTAATTTTCTCTCTAAGAATAACGTTTAGATAAATAATATACACAAAGAGGAAAAAGTAAAGGGCATGTAATCTTTAAATTTTTTGAAATTTTTGCTGTAAAATGAATGCAAACAAACCTAGTCAAGCCGACGAGGTCTTTATTTCCATATGATTCCTTTTGGTTCCTATCCATTTCTCGCATGAGGAAGGAAAATGATCTGATCTTGTCAAGCCAAACAAATTGAGTTTACATAAAAGCCCAATCCAAATTTATTTACTTGTTTCAAACACATTTGAGATCAAGTTCAACAAATTCATCAAGCATTCATAAACTAGAGAGAAACCTTCACACTCTGATTTAAAAGCTAATAGATTAAAACATAAATTAAGCTTCGTTTGGAACAGTTTTTTGTCATCATTTTTTTACTATTTCAAAAAAAAATTATACTTAAAAATTGCTTTAAAAACATTAAAGAAACTATCTCAAAATTAAGACAAATTAAACTCCTCTTCAGCCTCTTTCAAAGATAAACTTAAACATGCACACACTTTTTAAATCATCAAAAAGCTAAACAAACAATATTAAATAGAATCCATAATCCTTTGTGAACATTCTACCTTGCCATTTCACATAAGCCAATTCAAGAGCTAACAGTAACACAAAGTTGAAAGTTTCTTTCTCTAGCTATTGTCCGCAAAAATTTTCTATTAGAACTTTCCTCAATCTCTTCAAAAAAACTCGAGATACATAAATATATAAATTCCCATAACCTATGTGATTCTTTCACAAAAACTTTCTAAGAATCAAAACTGGGAATAATCAACAGACTCACTCACTTCATAGTATCAAAACTGAAGCAACAAACACCTCAACGTTTTCTACTGGAAACAAAACTGTAAAGCAAACAATATGATAACCTATTCGATTCCTTGGTTAAAAGTCTCAAAGAATCAAAACTGGAATCCCTCACTCACTCATTCTATATTTTCAAAACTGCATCAACAAACACCTTAGGAGATAAGGTTGATGCGAGAAATAAAAAATAGTTAATAATCAGAATATCATGATATAACTTTTTTTTTCCTATAGAATATCCTTGCCTCTTTTATCACCATAAGACTTCTTAGGCCAAGAAGTACTGGAACCTGAACTATAATCCCCAAAGTTTAGCATGACTTCTGATGTAAAGTAATCTTCTGAAGAACTAGCAAAAGAAATCGTCGAAGCTTGGGAATCATAAAGCACTAAATCAGAAGCAGTAATTGAGCTTTGATCATTCTGCTGTGATATTACACCTCTATTATTTAGGAATAAATTACCGTTTGGAACTTTTTCAGGGAAATTGAGCTTTGCTTTTTTGCCTTTGAACTTCAGAGCAGCGTTATCATAAGCCATGGCTGCGTCTTCTGCGGTTTCGAACGTGCCTAACCAAACTCTGGCAGCTTTGTTTGGGTCTCGGATTTCTGCTGCCCATTTTCCCCATGGCCTTTGCCTGACACCTCTGAAGTGTCTTTTCTTCTCCTTCTCGTGACCTTCATGCATGTTTCACGTATCCACGTTAAAAAAAAAAAAACGTAATTATATATATGGAAGAATATTTTAAGATTTAAAATTAAATAAAACAGCTTTACATAAGATCAAGAATACTTTATACATGTATGACTTTTTTCTATTTTTTGTGATAATTCGATAGTTGAACTCTGGTGGGTGAAATGTTTAATTCGGCTTAATAAGTCGGACTCTAATTAATCTGACAAAAATATAACTAATTCAAATATGATATATTAATTAAATTAAACAGGATAAGAAGCTTAACCCAAATCCAACCTAACCCAACGTGGGAAACAATTAGTATTTTTATTAAATAAAACAAGATAAAAAGGGTTCATTTGAGACGTTTTCTTTTTTCTTATTTAAGTAGTTTTTAAGTACAAATATTAAAATTTTATATTAAAAAATTATTTTAAGAAGCACTGAGAACATTGTCCCAAGGCTCCGTTTGGGACTCTTTTGGACCACTACTTTTTCTTGATTTTAAAATATTTTTATAAAAAAAATATAACATTTCAATTCAAACTCAGAATCCGACCCAACATGACACAAATAATACTAAAGGTGTATTAGATTGATATCAATTCTATCCAAAATTAGTACATTTATCTAATTTAGACATGCTACTTCAAAAATTATAATTAACACGAGTTTTTATTAAACAAAGAAAATAGAAAAAAATTATGTAAGGATATCCTCATATAATTTACATCAGAATAAATTTGCTTAAAAATTAGTGTTCTATTTCAATACTTTATATTGTACTAATCTCAAAATAAATTTAATAATGTTTCAAACTCATTATAATACAAATCATATCAAAATATCCTAACTCAACTTTTTTTTTTTAGAAAAATAGTTGACTTAAATGCATCAAATTATTCTTTAACTAAAATATTGAAAGCTTTCTTTCTCATGATAATTGTGTTTCATAAATAGTTACTAGAATAAGGGGCGGAATCAGCTTTAATTTTCCGGGGGTAAAAAGTGTAGATGTTTTTATTTCCTTGAAGTCGGCTCGACTCCTATTTGTTCATATTCTTGATTATTGTACGTTTCGCAGATACGCCGGGGTCCAAGGGGCAGCGCTCTCTAGCGGGGTTCGACTTGCCCAGTCAGTGCCCCTTGGTGGGGTTCAACCCCTGTTTGTTAATATCCTTTTAAATTCTCTTTATTCTTTTTCTTTGCATTTGGTTCATCGTTTGATTATATTGGGCAATTGCCTAAAAGCCATAATATTTTAAAACTTTTATTATAATGTCAGCATATCCTCATATACATAATTTATTTCATAATGAATTTGCTTAAAAAATAGTTTTGCATTTCAATACTTTATATTGTACTAATCTCAAAATAAAATTAATAATTTTTGAAACTTATTATAATACAAATCATATCAAAATATCCTAACTCAACTTTTTTTATATAGAAAAATAGTTGAGTTAAATGCATCAAACTTTTATTTGACTCAAATATTGAAACCTTTCTTTCTCATTACAATTGTGATTCATAAATAGTTACTAGAATAAGGGGGATCAAGCCTTAATTTTCGAAGGGGGGCAAAATGTGTAGAGATTTTTTTTGCCTTAATTAAATTCTGCTCGGCCCCTATTTATTCATATTCTTGATTGTTGTAAGTTTCACAGATATGTTGGGGGTTCAAGGGGGCAGCGCCCCTTGTAGGGGTTTGACCTGGCCGGTCAGCACCCTCTAGCAGGATTCAACACCTATTTGTTCATATCCTTTTAAACTTTCCTTATTATTTCTCTTTGTATTTGGTTCATCGTTTGATTATGTTGGACAATTGCCTAAAAATCAGTATTTTAAAACTATTAGGGGGGGGGGGGGGGGGGGGGGGGGGCAATTGCCTACAAATCCATGTAATAAAGACTAAAAAGTAAATGTAGTGGGACAAATTATCTACATAACCATATAATAAAAAAAATTTAATTATTTTAGGGGAGCAATTGCCCCCCTCGGCATAAGGTGGATCCGCCCTTGACAAGAATTAGGTTTCATTTGTGAGAGTTTTCTTGCCGCTTTATAAAGTAGTTGTATAGAAAATAATTTATAAAGTTATGAAAAGTAATTTTCTAGCATAATTTGTTTGAAAGCAATAAAAAAATAACAACCAAATAGAAATTTTAATTGCTGCCTCGAAAATAAAAAAGTAAGAAAGTTGCCTCAAATGAAGACTTAGGCTTTGTTTGAGATGATGTTTTTTTCTGCATTTTAAAATTATTTTTTAGTATAAAAATTTTATTTTTTTAACTAAAAAATTGCTTAAAAAAAACATCCCAAAGGAAGTCTTAGAATAAAGATAATTAATTATCTCTCTACCTTGTGCTTCAGAAGGCAAATCTGTTGATGAGTTAATGCTTTCACCGGCGGACAGCTCGCCTGCCCCAGCGCCACCACCTCCTATCACGTGAGCGAGGGCAGACACCATAGCAGAGGTGTCGTATTCCGCACGTGAGGGCGTGTAGTGAGAGAAATTAAACTCATATTCTTCTTCCTTCCCTCTCATCTTCGTAATCGAACGAACTCTCTTACCGCCTCAAATGAACATTTTATAGAAAGAGAAAGTGAATAATCGTCAATATTTTAAAATTATTTCCCCGTTTTGTAAAATTTATAATTTGACACTTAATTTTTTTATTGAAAAATTGCGTGTGGTCGACTCTAATGGGCACGAGTTTCGGACTTTTGAGTTTCAAATATGTTAATTTAATGAATTTTATTAATTTTTTAATTGTGCCTTCTAAGACTTTGATTTTGACAATATAATAGCTAGCTTTTTGCGACTGAATCTTATTGATAATTTCAATGACAGTTTATGTAGAAAATAAACATATACATCCTATTTATTGCTGATTTTTTTTTTCTTAAAATTATTTCAAAATGAATGTAATAAATAAATAAATTTATTTATGAGTCGCGGAACTTCATGCCAATGATCTCGCGCGTGCGTTTAGACTTTTCCCTTGCGCCTCTCAGACGATTTTAGGGTTTCGTCTTCAGTTCTTCCTCGTGCGCTGCTCGGTGGTTTTGTAAGATTTTTCTCGTGAGTTTTGAGCTGCTGGTTCCTTCTGGTGTGTTTTGGCCCTAGGACCTTAAGCTATGGTTGGATCTTCCTCCGTCTCGCCCTGGGGAAATATCGCGTCCAAGGCTTCTGAAGCTAAAAAGGGTTTTTTTAACCCTGATTCGGAGGCTTCTTCTCATACGAAATCTCGTTCCTTTAAAGATGTGTTAGCGGGATCTTAAGGTGATATTTTACCTTCTTTGACTCAATCTACCTTTAATGGTGTGCCGGCGGTGATGATTTTCGACGATGATGTTTTAAAACTTGCATCTCCATTTCGATTTACTCTGGTCGGCAAGTTTGGTTTGCGTAGGCCTAATCTCGATGCGATTCGTTCTTTCTTCGGTAATCTTAAACTGACTGGGTTCTACTCTGTGAGACTTTTAGATTCTAAACATGTCGTGATTCCGCTTTCTAACGACTTAGACTATAGTCGCGTTTTTGCTCGTAGATCTATTTCATTTTTAACTGTCAGATGAGGATCTTAAAATGGACCCCTTTTTCGATGTTAAAGAAGAATCCCCGATTGTGCATATCTAGCTTTCTTTTCCGAATTTACGCCTTCATTTTTTCAATTCGAAAGTTTTGCATGCGCTGGGTGAGATTTTTGGTCGACCGTTGCAAACTGACCAAGCTACTGTATCTAGAACTCGTCCCTTTGTTGCTAGGGTTTTAGTAGACGTGGACATTACTATCAAGCATGCTAAGGAAGTTTGGGTTGGGTCTAAATCTTTTGGATATCTTCAAAAAGTTGAATTTGAAAAGGTTCTGGACTTTTGTAACCATTGTAAAGCTCATGGTCATGCTATCTCTGAATGTTTTAAACTACACCCGAAACTTAAAAAAGTTTCCAACAAACTCCACTGGAAAGGTTTTTTCTGTGGTTGAGGAGAAAGTTGAAAAGGATACGATGGCTAATTTAGATGTTATTCACGACTTAGAACTTTCCAATGTTGAGATGGTTGGAAACCAGGCCGATGAAACTCCTATGAATGTTGAATTAAATGAGGAAGTTCCTCAGGTGGAACACGAGCAGGAAGTAAGTAAGGAGAACAATGCTAGTGAGAATCAAAAACATACCGGACATCTTTATTTCTGTTGAATCTATGCTTAATAATGATGAATCTCCCAATTTTTTGCTTAACATGAAGGGTAACGAGAAGGATACTGAAACTGATGATGACCGTGAGGAAGGTGAAATTTGTCAGAGCAATAAGGAGAGAATCTTACCTGAGAAAGGTAAGGGGGAACTACAAAATAATGCGGTTGTTAATAATGCCCATCTTACGTCTACTAAACACAATGAGGAGGAAGGTTCTCCTAAGACTAACAAGAAAAAGAAGAAAAATAGTAAAGCTCCTTTTCCGGAGCCTCCTCGATCTACCAGAGCTCAAGCTAATCCCAAATGTTCTAATGATTAAAACTCTTATTTGGAATGTGAGAGGGATTGGTGGTTTGGACTCCAAAAATTGTGTTAGGAATTTAAGACGTGTTCACAACATTCAGTTATTGGTTTTACTTGAGCCTTTTATTTCTGTTGATAAATTTGTCTCTACTGCTTCTAATTTAGGTTTTAATAATAGTTTTGCTAATTGCTCTAATAAAATTTGGATTATGTGGAACAACCATCTTAAGGTTAATATTATTTCTGATTTTCAGCAAGTTATTCATGTTCACATATCCTTTAATAGTTTTAATTGTCATGCATCTTTTGTTTATGCTTCCTCTACTAGACTGGGGAGAATTCCCCTTTGGGATAGCCTTGTGGGCTTTGCTCAAAGCATTATGGGCCCGTGGTGTGTTGGTGGGGATTTTAACATCATCTATCATGCTGGTGAAAGAAGAGGGGGGAATCCTCCCAATGTTCATGCAATGAATGATTTTAATGATATGATTACTAACTGCAATTTATCTGATATTGGTTTTACTGGCAGTAGCTTTACGTGGAGCCGTGCTAGAATTTGGCAAAGGTTGGATAGACTCGTGCTAGAAGGTGGTGGGCCTTGAATCTTTATACCAGGAAATTCCCTCTGACTCTAATCTTATCAATCTTGATATTGCTAAATTGTCTTTTTTTCAAATTGCAAGAACAAGAAGAATTTTTTTGGAAACAAAAGGTTTCTTCTTCTTTTTCAAATACTGTTTTCTTTCATGCGTTAGTTAATAATAATAGAATCAAAAGTCATATTAACAGGTTAGTGGATAACCAAGGTTCTGTCTAGGATACGGATGATTCCATTACTACTTATGGTGTTAAGTTCTTTTCTGAGATTTTTAATAGGAACAATTATGCCAATGATCCTCCCATTTCTAATATAATCCCTAGCATTGTTAATGATCATGATAATTGTATGCTTACTAGTCTTCCTTTAGAAGAAGAAATTTGGAATACTATTAACAATATGAATGGGGACTCTGTTGCTGGCCCGAATGGTTTTACTACCAAATTTTTTATCAATATGTGGGATATTATTAAAAAGGATGTGATTGATGTTGTTCAGGATTTTTTTATTGGTAATCCTTATCCCAAATTCTTCACTACTACTAATATTGTTCTTATTCCTAAAAAAGATAATCCTTCTTTTTGGAATGATTTTAGACCTATTAGCCTTTGCACCTTTTTTTAATAAACTTGTTGCTAAAGTCATTGCTTCTAGACTTTCTTTAATTTTGCCTAAAATTATTTCCCCCTAATCAAACTGGGTATGTTAAAGGTAGAAGTATTTTTGAAAATATTCTTCTTGCTCAAGAAATGGACCATGATATCAATGCTAAAATCACTGGTGGCAATATTCTTTTTAAGCTTGACATCACCAAAGCTTATGACAACTTAAATTGGGAGTTTTTTTACAACATTCTTTCCATGTTTGGGTTTAATAAAAAATTTTTACTGCTTATCAAAAATAGTATTGAAAATTGTTTTTTTTCCTCATCATAAATGGCTCTAATCATGGTTTCTTTAGCTCTTCTCAAGGTCTTAGACAAGGGGACCCGCTCTCTCCTTCTCTCTTTATCATTGCTATGGAATATCTTTCTAGAGGTATTGAGAATTTATTCAGGTTGAATCCTAAACTTAATTTCCATACTAGTGGTGGATTTCTTATTACTCATCTTAGTTTTGCTGATGACTTTATCATTTTTTTGAATGCTTCTATTAGAAGTATTAAAGTGTTAACCTAGTTTTTAACTGACTTCCAAAGGATTAGTGGCTTATACATCAATAGAGACGAGCAATTTTATTACTAGCAAATCTGTGAATCTTAATAGGCATGTTAGAATTAAAAGAGTTTGTAGTTTTTGCCCTTCTTCTTTCCCTATTAAAAATCTTGGTACTCCTCTTTATAAAGGCAGGAAAAGGATATCTCTTTTTGAAAACAATTTCTCTACCTTTCAAAAAAAATTTCTTAGTTGGTCTTCTAAGTTTCTTTCTTTTGGTGGTAGATTGACTTTAATTAAAAGCGTCCTTAATTCAATTCTTATATTTCTTTTTCACACTTTACAGCCTCCGATTACTATTTGTAAAAGGATGGAAACTATGATTAACAAATTTTTTTGGGGTGCTACTGATTATAAATCTTGCATTAAGTGGACTTCTTGGAAAAAAATGTGTGGGGCTCTTAAAGAAGGGTCCCTTGGTTGTAAGTCAATCTCTGATACTGCCTATGTGTTTTCTCTTAAGCTCTGGTTTGGATTTAGAGCTAATAATAGTTTATGGGCCAAATTCTTGAAGGTTAAGTATTGTAAGGATCTTAACCCCCTTGTTTGTCATTTTAAAAATACTGACTCTTCGGTTTGGAAAAGTTTTTTGTAAAATCAAGTGGGATGCCGAGAACTTTATTCAATAGGGGCTTGGAAATGGAGATGTCTCTTTTTTTCAAGATAACTGGTTGGGATGTGCTTCTATTGACAATCAACTAAATACTCACACCAAAGCTAATACCAAAGTTAGCAATTTTTTCATAAACGGTGAGTGGAATTATGCAAAACTTTGTAATGAGGTTCCTGATTTTATTTCTGAAAAAATAGTTAGTATTCCGATTAATCTAAATAGTGTTAATAATATCATGTTTAACTTAGCTGTGTCTGGTAAATTTTGCATTAAAAATGTTTGGGGTAATATTAGGAGTAAAGGTGATGTTTCTAATATTTATGGTTCTCTTTGGCATAAGATGATTCCTTTATCCTATTCTTTCCTGACTTGGAGATGCCTTAAAGATTTTTGCCCGTGGACACCAATTTGATGAAAAAAGGTTTTTACGTTGCCTCTAAATGTCAATGTTGCTTTAATATTGAAAGTCTGCATCATGTTTTTGTTAATAGTAGTATTGCTCGTATGGTTTGGTGTCATTTTTTTAACCTTGCTGACTTGGATAACTCCAGTACCATTCAGTGTTTAACAGATATTCTTAAGATATGGTTTGCTAAAGGTAAAAATCATATTAATTGCTTAATGCCTATTCTGATTATTTGGTATATTTGGAAAGCTAGAAATGAGTCTAAACATAATAATATTAAAATGTGGGCTAATCAGATTATTAATAATGTTAGGAATAAAGTTTTACGGCTAATTGTTGTTAAACTTATTTCTCAAAAGAATTTCAAGAACAGTAATCGCTTGGCCTCTTATTTTGGGATTGATATCAATGGGATTAATATGATTAAGGTTGATCGTATTGTGAAATGGCTGAAACCCGATCACCCTTTTGTTAAGGTGAACACTGATGGTTCTGTTGGGATTGCTTCTGCGGGCATAGGTGGTATCATTAGGGATGTTGATGGTAATCCCATTGCTCTTTTTGCTGGTCCTATTGCTACTACTTCTGTTTTTTAACTGCTGAGTTAACTGGGATTTACCAAGGATTAAACATTTGTCTTAGATTGGGTTTCCAGCATGTGTTTATTGAAGTGGACTCCAAACTTGCTATTCATGCCATATATACTACTAATGCGGTTTTTCCTACTGACTTTTACATTATTAGGAAAATTAAAATGTTGCTAATTAAGTTTAATTTTATATTATCCGATATATATCAGGAAGGCAATAGTTGTGGGGACTGGTTGGCTAACCATGGTGCTGGTATTGTTTCCTATCAAGAATTGTCTACTATGAATATGCCTTCCCCGCTTAAAGGCATGATTTCTTTGGATAAGTTGGGTCTTCCTTATATCCGTCATGGGTGATGCTTTGTTTTGGTTGTTTTGGTTGTGTGTTTTTTGGGTTGGTTATTTTGTTTTGTCTCAGCATTTCTCGGTTGGTTTTTTTTGTCTTGTTTTTGTGAGGTTTTATCCTGTTAACATGTGCTTGTGACGGTTTTTTTTTTTTCCTTCTTCATTTCATTCGTCTCTCTGTATACTTTACTGGTTATATTGCAGCGACTGGCATGTTTTTTTTTTGTATTATACTGTTGTTATTCTACTGCTGCAGCGATACGGGTTTTTTCTTTATTTTTTTTTTCTCTATTGTTTGTTTTTTTTTGTTAATGTTTGGAGTTATTTTTGGTGGTTTTTTTTTTTTTTGCACTATTACTAAGATTCCCTGGGTAGTTTCAGCATTCTTCTCTTGGTCCCCCCCCAGATTATTAGAATCTACTGGTTTTTTGGTTTTAGCTGTTTTTCTGTTTTTTTTGGGGTTTTGGCTTTGGGCTATTAAGTGGTGTTATCTGGGTGTCTTTATTGGCATCTGTTTTTTTTTTTTTTTGACTTGGTGCTGCGTTAGTGGATGGGTGATATTAAGTGGATGAATGGAGCGGTGCTGAGTAATTTGGGGCGCATTCTTGGTTTCTGTTTCTGTTTGGCTGGCCTTTGCACGGGGTGGTTGGTATTAAATGGATGATTTTAGCTGTGTTATGTGTCAGGCATCAAAATATCTTAGAGTTATGAGCTTCAACGATCGCAAGGTAATCTCTTTTTCCATATCGTTATTTTCCTATGTTCTTCATATTTTTTGCAGGAAGACTGAGCTGAAAGGGTTTTATCTGCTCTTCCTTTTTGGGTGCTGTTCTTCCACAGCCTGAGCATATTAATGTGTTCTTTTTGTAATCATAGAAAAAGGACCCACCGTCCTTTAGGATTTGTTTTCCTTTTTTATTTGTAGCTTTCGAGCGTTAGTGGGATGGTGGGACCTTCTAAGAACTGTGTAATCTTTTTATTATTAACGCGTAGGCCCCATAAGGGGTTTTAACCAAAAAAAATTTATTTATGAGTTATATATATATATATATATATATATATATATATATATATGACTGCTATCCTCAAATTTTATTGTCTCAGATTGGACCTTGCCCCGTTCATTCTAACTTATGATCTTTCTGCCTTCATTGTCTTATAGAAGCTCTCAAATAGATCGCTAATGGAGTCACCATAATAGGGATTCATATTTCTAAGTTGTTCTTGACGCATTCTAACTGCTCGGGGCAAATGATTTGATTAGAATTACTATACCAAAAGCAAAGCATAATCTTGGACAATAGAGCTACCATTTTAGAAAACCCAAACATTTCAAATGATTCATCACATTAGAGTTTTTTGTTCATTGTGTTAATGTAATCTAGTACGATATTGTCTTCGTAGTCTCTCTATAGAAATTTGAGAAATCATGATTAATGCTTTGGTGTATCCTTTGCCTATTCTTTTTAGTATTAGACAATTTAGGCCATTATCTTTATATCTTTTATTCATTATTCTGATTCTATCAATAGAAAATAGCTTATTTGATGAATTGATCACTTTAGAGCTCAATATTTTACTCATAATTGTCTTTTTGAATTCTATCATTATTTTTCATGCCATTTCTAATTAAATTGTCTTCTTTAGTCATCACTTGAATAATGCCATCTTCACTTACACTAACTAGACCTTCATAACAAGGTCCGGGGGCACCTCCTGCTTCAATTAATCCGATTTGGCAATACAATTCAAGTGAGTATATTAAGTTGGTTATATCACTTTCATACTTAATAAGTCTCTCTAGAGTGTCATTATTAGTGAAATAGATAAAGGCTTCATGTAAATATCTATTCTATTCTCTATGAGATGATTGTCTTCCTAATTCTCTATCTAAATCAATAAAAAATTTATTTATTTATTTTATTTTGCACTCAAAAGTTTTGAAAATTTTCACATTAAATAATCAAATAATTTTTGCATTGTGCTGTCTTTTATAATAATAAAATAGCTTAAAAATTCATCATGATCAAACTTTGATCAGAATTTATCACTAAATTCTAATGTTTTTTTTAAATGAAACCATCATTTAAAAAAAAAAGAGTTTATAATAATAAATTTGTATTTAAATTTAGTTACATGATAAATTTATCTAATATATCATAAAACATTTTATTTGATCGGGCATGAATCTCGAGGCAATCTTAAGTTGGAAACTTTCAAAATTTAATCCGGCATCATCCGAAATACGATTTAGCAAACTTATAGTCGAACTGAACATCTCAAAAAAAGACAAACTAAACGACACCAAATTCGATCCAATCCGAGCCTAAATGGGTCCAAATAAAAAAACGAAGCGCATTTGAAATGTTCAAACCATAAATTAGACAACAAACCAATTCCCAATGTGACATGCTTATAGTTTAATCGAGAAGCTTGACAAGACGAATTCAACGAGCCTAATATTGTCAAATTCTGATATAATTAAGATACTCAAAAACTAGATAAACGATCAAAGACCAAGGGAGTCGAATATCGATCGTCCATTCAAAATACTCCTAATATGCCCTTTCTCTTCTCCTTATTTACTGGCAGTGTCACTAAAAAAAAACTATAAATGAACCATCATTCTTCAGTAGGGGGGGGGGGGGGGGGGGTGACCAAGAGTAGAAGAGAAGAGAGAGAGAAAATAGAGTTATCTTGCCACTAGACTCATCCTCGATCACCACATGGCCACAGATCATCACTAGATTATCGTCAGACTTCTGCTGGGTCACCAACTATGGTCGGATTTCTGCGCCTAACATTATATGCTAGACTTTTGCCCGATCATCAGTTGTTGCCAGATTCCCCCGGTCACCAACTGCGTCAAATTTACGCCTCGCCACCGAGCATCGTCGAACTTCTATTCGATCCCTATTCATCGCTAGATTTAACTCGATTGTTGACTATTGTAAGTTGATCGTCCTCAACTTAAGTAATGAATCAATCATTTGTAAATATTCAAATACAAGTGGATTCATTTCAACTGGGTGTGACCTCGTAATTTTTCCTCCATGATTTTCGAAGTAAGAATTGTGGTTTTTTTTTTATTTGTTTGTGAGGTGGATACTCATGCAGCACTAATACGAACCATTTCTGACTTTACCGCCAGAATGTTCTGCGGTGCTACATTACAAAATATTATTGCTTGTTGAAACATATTTTTTTATTTTAAGGAACTAAGCGAGACCTTAACTAGTCTGTGTTTGGAAAAAAAATATCAGGAAATTTAAATATAAATTTAATTAAATAGATTTTAGAATTATTAATAATTAAGATAATTATATATTATATATTATATAATATATATATATATAAATATATATAATATATATATAATATATATATATATATATATAGATATATATATATATATATATATATAGACACGCCAAGGAGGGAAAAAGCTCTTACGTGTAAATAATGTCTTGCTGGCAATGCGCGGAATGGCAAATAAAAATTGTTAAGTGATTTTTGAAGGCAAAACAAAGTAGATTTCTTCTAGAAATATGTTTTAAAAGTTAATTTCATTTCATTAGAATTTTTCCATTGTAATTTAAGTTTAAGGTATATCAGAATAATTTTTTTTATATTTATTTGTATCGAATAGTAGGTTTAAAATTTATTTCAAAATTTTCTTACATCCAAAAATACTTATAAACAAAATGAAATATATTTATTATTTGAATATTTTTAAAAAAAAAAGCACAAAATTTGCTAACATGGATATGATGGATATAATATAATATATATATATCCTTGATATATATATATATATATATATATATATATATATATATATATATATATATATATATATATATATATATATAATATATATATACATATTTGAAAAAGAAAATTTTATTTCAAATAAGAAAATGACACTACAAGCAAAGAAAGAAATATCCACTACCAAAAAGTAAGGTAATCGCAGCACAAATTTTGAGCTATCGTGGTGGTTTTAACCGCCACTATTTTCTTTGCAGCGGTTCTAAAACCGCTATCAATACGCTGTAATTACTATGCGCTGCAACGACATTCCACAGCAGTTTAAGGACCGGCGGGGTAGATTTGATGAAGTGCTGGATTTAGCAACGGTTATAACCGCCACAAAAGTCCAGATTTGCAGTGGTTATAACCACTGCTAAAGGGTAGAATAGGAAAAAAAATATAAATGCTAAAAAAAATTGCGATCAAATTATAAATATCAATAAATTACTACACAATATAAATTGAGTAAATATTAACAACATATAAATCTACATATACTTTAGAAACAAGTAACATGAATGTATAAAATAGTATAAGTGACAAAGAGAACATTCATTTATGTATTTATTCTAGGAATCTAAAGAAATCCATTTACTATATAAAGAGGGCGGTTTAGTGGGATCCTATTAATAGAAAATATTAAAAAAATATAACGCCTAGAGCAAAATTCAAAATATCCTTTATGATTTAGGACAAAAAAAATCTAGCATATGCCAATCAAATGATTCAAACTAATTACTAAATGTTAAAAAGAGGGCATGTGAAAAAGATATGCAATTATTAGATCTACAAACTAAGCAAGAAAAACATAAAAAAAAAAAAAAAAGATTATGTTTGTTGAGTATTACCCGAATTGTTCATCATAAGCATTGGATGACGAGATCGCCTTCTGAAAGATCTGTCATAAATAAGATAGAAAAATCAACACCAAATGATTAAAACAGATAATGAAGGAATGTAAATGTTCATGTAAATGCAAACACCCATGTGATCTGTAACAGGACGGCAGAGATTATCATACCACGGTGATTGTCCTTAGCTTTCATATAGGTCGTGGAGGGTTGTTCTCTTTGTCGTGGATCCATTTCCATCTTGAGAACACTTCACACTACTTTACACAAGAACAAGTTATCCATCAGAAGAAAAAACTTAAACTAATCTCGGAGTGAAAAACAATGCAATACCAAAATAGAGGATTTATAAAGCCACCCAATATCCAACAAAGAACTATGATGATGATCATGCTGATGATGAATTACTTTTTCATTCACACATTCCAATTATAGAAGTAAATAAATTTCCAAACATTTTTCAATAACAAAGTTATCACTAAAGGAATCTTCCACCTTTAAGGTATTGCATTATTTGGGTATCAAGATCCATAATTAGCTTAAGGATCCTTTACCATAGCCATGAAATAGTACTAACATGCTCCAAATATAGCATAAGGAGATAAATAGTGGTGAAGATCTTTGGAAATCAAGCAAGATGCAACACTGGATCTCTTTGCTACGTCCATGGATCATGACAGATTTAGCAACAAAAAGGAGAAAGATGAAATCAATGGTGATATGCAAGATCTGGCAAATCTAGGAAAGACACATAATTGATGTCGTGACAGGAGTCTTGGGAGGTAAGATTAGCAGTAGACGCATGAATGAGACACAAATTGGTGGGAATAACATTGGAATTTTGAATGAGGAATAGAGACAACGATTGGAAATTTGGAGGTAGAGATCAATGAATATGGAAGGGAAAATTGGAAATGGGTGCCTCAAGCAAGAGTAGGAAGTAGGTATTTTTCTATGAAAATGGAAGAGGCGCAAGGTTTTAGGGTGCGCGTAGATTGGTGTTGGGGCTGATTTTGGATTGATACAACAGATAAATTCGTATGATAGTGTATCTAAGCTCGAGATAGAGCACTAGCAAACGTAGGGCTCACCAAAAGCACCAATTTTTAGGACCCTAAGGATCGAAGATAAACAAAGAGTTAGATTCCATGAAAATGAAGGGTGAGAAAGGGGGAAGAAGAGTTCTCAACAAATGAGGGTTTGGTTATCTCATTAATATCATACTAACCTCGAAAGAGATATACTAGAATACTAGAATATAAAACATTCAAAGACTCATTTAAACTGTTAAGTACTGGCACTATAACTATCTATAAAACAAAATGACACAACGACAATAAGCTACTTATTACATTTATTAACACATAAACTCATTACAGTAACCTAACATGTTCAGATGTTCTCATCCGTTTGATGAAAACTGGCTCACTAATTAGGACCAGAAATTAGCATTATAATCAATTGCCATGCACTTTAATGGAGATACCATAAGCTCTGATAGGGATCTCTCTTTAACAATCTACAGACTTAGTTAAACAAAAATCCTAAGATAGCGCACTTCCATAAACAAAAACCAGATAAAAATCTGCAAGCTGAAAACATGCATTCCTGAAACATAATTTGATCACAAACTTTTATTTCCAGATGGGCTCTCCATGAAACTCAGCTTTAAGTATTCATCCTAAAGCTCTAGAAAGAATACCCTTGCCTCGGCAAAAGCAGAACCCCAAGATTACCTTGTCAACGCCGCGCAAAGGGAACAATTATCCAGGGATCAAAGGAAACTAAAGGGGGAAAGAGGGATCAGAGATGAAGCCTCGAATGGTCACTTGAGTCGCGCGCAGGAAGGAGAAGAGGGCTCCGGAGATGATTCACAAAATTTAGTTCGCGCACTGGGAATTAGGGCTTCAGCGGGGTAAATTAATGAGGAGTTATTTGTATCTGTTAAAGCCGGTGCAATTTTAATCGATGCTAATTGCACCGGTTAACCGATGCTAAAATAGATTTTTAGAAGCATTTCTAAAACCGCTGCTACCATCGATGCAAAAAAGTTCAGATTTCGTAGTGATCATAAGTTAAAAGCAAATTTAGGGTGGCTGCCCCCCGTAACAATCCTGCAGCCACAAAATGCTCATCCATTGGTGACAAAAACTACAGAAACCACACAATCAACCTAGGACCCCATCAAGCAGAAGGCTTACCACCAAGATTGCCAAAATGATGACCGCAAGGTGATAAGTAGGGAGCTGCCTCATCATCGTCCAGAGCTACCAAAACCCCACGGCAAAAGCGACGAGCAGCCAGACTTGTTTTTGTTCTTTAATATTACAATTTTTGCCTCCACTAACAAGAATAAACTCATTCTCCACATTGTCCCCAAACCCCTCAACTCCCCCCGAAGAGACGTCCTCATCCATAACCACCAATCTTTTGAACCAAAAATGAGTTAATCCACACCAGGCTAGATGTGCTCTCAATATATGTAGACATAAAAGAAATAGGAATATCCACAAACTCCTCCCTCTTAGAGCAAGGTTCACAGTAGGAGAAAATTCTGGCACAATAGAGGTAATCGAAACCTCACCAGAATGGCCACAATCCTCAAAACCCACACAAGCTGATCAACAAGCGACATAAGAGATATAATTGAAGGGTGAATAGCCACATCACCAAGAGACACTGCATTACCAATACTAACAGTAGGACTAACAGCCTCCCCACTACAACCCCATCACTAAAAGCACCAATGGAAACGTGACAGCCAACCCCAGGAGACAAAACATCATTAAAGACCCCAACATTCACAGCCTCGATGAGCTCTCAAGGAATAGTAGCAACCAGCTCCAAGGCAGCAGAGTCCAATTCACAACATCCCTCCCCCCCATCATCAATACAATTCACCATACAATTGTTCGAGGTTAACTTATCTCCTCTCCAACAGCATTCAGCAGGGGTATTGGGGTGCCAACGCCCCCATCAGTTAAACACACCCACATTCCCAACATGAGATTCCCACAGAAGAAGAGCGTTATCCTCAATAAGAATCAAAGCCTTCCGCCCTAGGGGTAATAATAACAGTCGTAGAATCATGACATCCAACACCAGGAAACATAAAAGGACTAAAACAAAAATTAACTAAACATTGATTCGACTCAAGTTCCACAACAACATCCTCATTAGGCATGCTGTGCGGACTCACTTTTTACACGCTCAATAATAGTAGGAGGCATCTTGATTCGAATTTGGTTTTGATAATGCGGTTCAAGATCAGACATTCTGATTTTGAACGCCCCAAAGATTTACAATGCAAGAAATACAATGGCATCTCCTAAAATAACCAACTATCCCTATCCCAATTATCTGGACCAATTGAAACCTTATTAAAAAACTATTTGAAACATCCAATTCGACCCAAATACGCGCAACGGAGAGGAGAACCAGTAGAGTAGTTGTGATCGATTTTAAGGGGACCAAATAAGAACCGAGGCCATGAAGAATCCTAGGAGAAAAAAGACGAGGTCTCAAATTTGGGAAATACTCCCAAATAGAATAATAGGTGATTCAACATCCACCTCAAACAAAGGCGACCACTTGATCAATCACATGTAACAATTGTTAATAAAATAGGAAGAATGAGCAAAGATATGATAGTAATCCAAAACGTTAACTAATTTTATCAAAACATGCTTCCGATTAAGAACCATAATAGAAAAATCACCAATAAGTTTAAGATTAAAAAAAAAAATTAAATAGCTTCAGGGCCGGCCGGTTGGTCGAAAATTTCTCACCCAATGCGAAATCAAACGACGTAGCAAGCGAAAGATTTCAGCCTCAGAAATCCACAGAGAAGGAAGCCCATGGTGAGTAGTGATTTTCAGTTTAGGGAAATAAGAGACATTATCAGAAAAGTGCATCACGAAAGGACTTATAAGAATGTTTTCCATCAAGAAATCCAGCATTAACTAAACGTTTACCGGCCATAAAAAACAGATGGCACAAGAAAGCACCAAAAAAACAAGGAATGCACAAAATGAAAGGGAGAATCACTTCCCTGAATGAAGAACCGATGTCAGACGGCTCGAGTAAAAACAACACGACGGGATCCACCACAAAGGAGAATTCCCTAGTAGCGCGCAACATTTCCTTCACTATTGCCTTATATATATATAATAATAATTTGTTCTGTAATTCACGCTAAAATAAAATGTTTAATCTAAGTATTTTATTATTTATGTATGCTTGGCTATTTGATTGGAATAGTTCCTCTTTATCTAATTAAGACTTTGAAATGGAAGCCCTTTATCGGATGATCAAAATCTACTTAAAGGTTGGAGGGGGGGGGGGGGGGGGTGCTAGGGGTGCAGGTGACCCCCCCTCCCCATAAAAATATTAGTTTTTTTATATAAAATTAGTCATTCATTGGAGAGAATTTTTTTTTCTGTACTCTCTCCTCCTCTCTCTCTCTCTCTCTCTCTCTCTCTCTCTCTCTCTCTTCTCTCTCTCTATCTCTCTCTCTCTTCTCTCTCTCTATCCATTTTATCCCACCAAGCGCCTCTTTCGGGAGGTGGCAGCGGGGTAGACACCCCCGTTCAAAAAAAAAAACTTATTATTTGTACTTACTACTAGTTATAGGCTTATATTACTCTCTCTCTCTCTCTCTCTCTCTCCTCTCTCTCTCTCTCTCTCTCTCTCTATCTCTTCTCTCTCTCTCTCTCTCCCTCCATGAGGGTGGAGATTTTAAATTTTTGTACCACTATCTCTCTATGAGCTTATTATTTCTTTGTTGATGCTTATTGCAACATCTTAAATTTATTTTTTCAATTATATATTTACACATTTTAATCATTTATCTTAAATAGTAGACTTGATTCAAATTAAATTTAAATCAAGTAGCTTAAAATATGCTAATTATAAATTTTTATATATTTTTATATTAATAAGATGTAGTTTTTTAATATTCATTGCTCAATATAAATCTTTTTTATTTCTTTTTAAAAATTAGATATGAAAATCTTAAGTTTGATATTTAAAAAAAATTAAAATTCTAATGTCAATTTCAAGCTCGAATGAAAAACTTAACGATTTTTCAAATTAAAAAATTGTGCCCCCGTGATAAATAATCTGGCTCCGCCACTCACTGTAGATGATCAAATTGAAAGTCGCATGTTTACACAAAAGCTTTCATGAATGAAGTTAGAGTCAAGAAAATAGAAGTAGGTTTGGTTATTTATGGCCTCTCTTTGTTGCCGAAAAATAGAATGAAAAAAAAAGGATAAGAAATAAGGGAGAGGAGCTCTAGGGTTTTCGGCAGCGGTGGCTTCCTCCTTGGAAAATTAGGGTTTCTCTTCGAGGGGGTTTCTCCCTTCCCTCCAGCTATGATGGCTAGAAATATTAAGGAATTTCCTCCTATCTCAAAGCTTCTGTGATGGACAACATGCAACGACTACTTTGGCTCCATGGATGGATAACTTCACTGCTCCTGAAACACGATATTGTTTTTCCTATGACATTTATCCTCCTCAGCAAAGACTTTTTTAAGGCGGATGATTTCTCAGAAGGTATATTTTGGAACTTAACTCTTGTTGGTTATTTGATCGGTCAAAGACCTACTATGAGAGGCTTCTCACCTACATGAAAAAGCTGTGGAAGTTAAAAGGATCTATGTCTTTGCTCTTGCTGAAGGTTTTTTTCTTCTAAAATTTAATAATATTGAAGATTATAACATGGTTGGTCGGGGGGACCTTGGTTCATCTAGGTAAACCTTTTGTTCTTCAACAATGGTCACCTAAGTTCAAACCCAAAAGAGATGAAACTGCCTCTATCTCGATCTAGATTAAGATTCTAGATCTACCTCTTGCTCTTTGAACTCCTTTAGGAATTTAAAAAATGCTAGCTTATTGAAATACCTCTCACGGTTGATAATCTCACTGCTAAAACACACTCGCTTAAGCTTTGCGCCAGAATCTACGTTCAATCTATAAAGATTCTAAACTTCATGATGAAATTCTGATAGAGATTAAGGAGAAGAATCTATTTTAAAAGTGATTTATGATTGGAAATATACCATGTGAAACTTGTGGATCTTTGATACATCCTTCAAACTAGTGTCCATCTAAACTACCTCTAACCAAACTTGGATATTAGTAATATTCCTAGGCAAAGAGAAGAAGTACAGTAGAATCAACGATTCAAAAATAGTTCAAATTCCAACCTACCATCGATTCTACCAACACCTTCAAATAACCCTCCTAATCCTATTTCGGATGCGTTCCTTTTACTGAAGCTATTATACTATTGTAACATAAAAGAAACTGCTGCCCACATTCTATTTTGTGAAAAAGATAATGAGGGTATGCATTCAATTCCCAACCTCAATTTCCCAACTAAGAGAGAGTTCTCTTCTCGAAATCTAATACTGCGGTTATGTTCAATAATGGAGGGTATAACTCTTGCTAATAAAATCAATATGCTTGATGGGAAAATACCAGGTAACTAATCAGGAGACTGAGATTGAGGAGGTCTCCTCTATAAATCCTAAAAAGATTCCTTTGGAGGATATTATGTTAAATAATAACTCTTCCTACAAGTGTCTCCTATAATTAATCAACCTCTATATGCCCTCAAATAATAAATCTACTAAAGGAAAGCTGCCAAAAAGGCAAAGCCTCCTCTTCTAAATCAAAATGAATCCTCCCCCTTTGGCGTGTGGAATGTTAGAGGGTTTAATAGCCAGGGAAACATTTAGCTTGCAAAATCTTATTTTGACGCAGGCTAAAAGTTTTTGCATTTGGAGGCAAAAATTCATAATCTCTTGCTTAATGATGCTTGGTTTACTAATTCTCATATGCTTTATGAGATTGAAGGTTCTTGTAACAATTTTAATGACTCTTCTACGGGCAGGATTTGGGTCAAATGGGACTCTTCTCTATCTCCTTTAGTCCTATGAGTATCTATGATCAAATTATTCACGGTAAAATTACTTTGAATTCTTCCTCGTTTTTCTTTCGTCGGTGATTTATACGGCTAATTCTCTGAGGACAGAAAATCTCTTTGGGATTGCATGAATCATATTGCTAATAATTTGTTTATCCTTGGATCTTACTGGGTGATTATAACTATTGTAGGTATTATGTAATGAAAAATTGGGGGTGTCTTTTTGCAAAAGTAATATATTAGGGAATTTCAATAAAACTATTTTTGACTATGGTCTTATTGATCTTCTTCGGTTGGGTTTATTCTATACTGGTTTAATCAACATAAAGGAAATATGATTCATTGCAAGCTAGATAGAGTTTGGTTAACTCTGAATGGTTGAATTTTTACACCAATTCCCATTATATTGTGGATGCTCCCTATTATTCAGA
>CM028354.1:6418666-6463618 GCA_016618105.1 Dendrobium huoshanense
GGCTTAGTTCCATATACTGAGCACATGCAAACATTTGGTAAGAAATTTTAAAAGATTTTAATAATTTACTTAGTTATGAATACCAATATAAGTATATTGTAGAAAGAGCTGTAGGTAGAGAATCGACCTCTGTTGAGTTGCATAGTCATACCTACAAGCAGTAGGAGGACCATCAATGACTTAATGAGTGAGCAAGGAGAGCCTATAAAAGTACATAAGTTTAATATTTTATGTGTGATGTGTAAATTAATAAATCTTGTATTAAATTTTATAGGATGAGTATACATGACTTCTAGAGAGTCAGGCCGAAGCAGGTAAGGGGTCTTCTGGGGGATCAGCAGATTATTTTGACTACCACAATTGGTTACAGGCGGTAGGTGGAATGCATAAAGTCCCAGTTTATGGGTTAGGCTCGCAAGCCTATTCATACGAGGAGTAGACATTTGGTGGCTCCATCTTCTCAGAAAGTACTCAGAAATCATTGTATAGATAACATGTAAATTATCTTATAGTCAAGGTAGATCAAGTTAGAAAATCACAAGGTAAAATGAAGATGCAGCAAAGTCAGTTGTTGGATGAGCTTTATAAATTGATAGAGTAGTTTAGTGGAAAGCAGATAGCATCAGCAGAGGAGGAGACATATTCAGATTAGATTGTTTTTTGTTATTATTGGATATTTCATTAGATAATTTTTTATTATTAACGGACATGTGTAACAAATAAATATTATGTTTAATTTTAAACTATAGACTGATACATGCCACGTAATATCGTAACGTCTCTCTGCGCTCTGCCTTGGCGATTTCGAGGCAATTTATAGGGTTTCCCCAGGATTTCCACTCCGGCCCTCCTAGCTGGATTTTTCGGTGATCTCTAACCTATTTCCTTGTTTACTGTCCTCTGCTTGGTTGTGCTTTGAGGTCTAGCGGTTTTTCTCCGGTGCTTTTGGTTTTTCTTAGGGTTTGGTTGTGGTTTTGTTGTCATTACGGGTCTTTTTTCTTTTGGCCTTCGTCCTTCACATTTTTTGGGTGGATTACAACCCCGTCGTCATTTAACCCTCTGGTCATTGCCCCGTCTGGGGGTTCTAGGTCTTTTAAAGATGTTTTGGCTGGATTGGCTTCCTCTATTCCTTCCGTGAATTTTGTTCAAGCTTCTTTTAAAGGGTGTCCTGCTTTATTGTTAGATGACTCGATTGTTGCTAAACTGGCTGCTCCATTTGTTCTTACTCTGGTCGGAAAGTTTGTGTTAAAGCAGCCGAATATTGATGTCATCCATAAACTTTTCTATAACCTTAAGCTCTCTGGTTCATTTCATGTTGGCTTACTTGATTCTAGGCATGTGGTTATTCAACTGAACAATGATATGAATTATAGTCATATTTTATCTAGGCACTTTTATTACATTCAATCCTATCAAATGCATTTACTTAAATGGACTCCTGGTTTGATGTTCGGCATGAATCCCCTATTGCTCCTATTTGGGTGTCTTTCCCTCACCTTAGGTTGCATTTCTTTAATTCTCAAATTCTTTTTGGATTGGTTTCCATCCTTGGTCGGCCACTTCAGACTGACCAGGATACGACCTCGGTTTCTCATCCTTCGGTGGCTAGGGTCTTGGGGGAGTTAGATATATCTAAAAAGTATCCTAACGAAATTTGGCTTGGATCTGAATTGAACGGGTATTTTCAAAAAGTCAAATTTGAAAATTTTTCCTATATTCTGCTCTCATTGTAAGATGCATGGTCATAGTTCGAGCGAATGTTTTAAATTGCATCCTCATCTTAAGAAAGATAAAGATATTGTTAAGTCTTCTAAATTGCAAGAAGGCAAGATGATAGTGGTTGAGAAAGTGGCTGCTAACAAAAAGTTGGTGGAAGGTAATGATACTACGAATGTTCTTTCTGAGTCTGGAGCTTTAGATGTTCCTTTCGCTACTATTACTGAACCTAATTTAAAGCCTATCAATGATGTGGGAGAAGGTATATAAAATTTTAATGCTTTGCTTAATGCCTCTGAAACTACCCCTTCTTTAACTGCTTCTTTAAATAATGTGATGCAACGTATTACCGTGGATGAAAATTGTACTATTGCTACTTGTTCTAATATTTTGGTTGAGAAAATTCAGGATGTTTTTACTCATGGGGCCGAGGAGGTGGTGCCTTCTCAGAAGGTGGTTCCTCTTATTTTAAATGATTATGATGTGTATATGTCTACTTCTAACAATCCAGACAATGATAATCTTGTCACTCAGTGAGGAGGAAGTGGTGCCCTCTAATGGTAGTCTTCCCTTGGTTGTGGCTAATAAAGGGAAAGATGTAATCAAAGATAACGAATTTCCTTTGTCTTCTTTAGAAGATGGAGTTTTCTTTATGGATGGGGATTTTGATTGGTCTCTTTCTAGGGGGCCTTCTGGTAATAGCAATGATAAAACTATTTTGTTATCTGACCTTTATAACTGTGATGCTTACACGGATTCTGAAATTGATATTGTGGCTAAATGTTATGCTAGAGAAGATAATGATTTTAGTTTTTCTAAGAGTAGGGGAAAACGTGGGAGAAAACCAAGAAATGTTGTTTTACAATCTCTGAGAAGCACTCGATCACATACTTCCCACCAATTTTGTTTTTTTATGTTTAACGCCATTATTTGGAATGTGCGGGGGATTGGTTGCCCCTCGTCTAAGCTTAGAGTTAAAAATTTATGTCGTATTCACAACATTGCTATTCTTGTTTTACTTGAACCTCTTTTTTCTGCTGATAAATTATCTTCTACTGCTAGATTTTTGGGTTTTAACAATGCTAAGTCTAATGTTGCTAGTAAAATTTGGGTTTTCTGGAAAGATTTCGTTAGAGTTGACATTATTGGTAATTTTACTCAAGTTTTACACTATAATATTGAAAGTTCTAATGTTCAATGCTGTGCTTCTTTCATGTATGCCGCCTCCTCTAGGTATATTTGGAGGTCTTAATGGGAGCAAATTTTGGGTTTTCATAATGTGTGTAATCTTCCTTGGTTGATTGGGGTGATTTTAATACTATTACTAGCCCGGATGAATGGATGGGAGGGTCTCTTCATATTTACCATTCCATGGAGGACTTTAATGACATGATTTTGGCTTGCAATCTTAATGATATTGGTTTTTCGGGTAATAAGTACACTACAGGAAAAATGCCCATTACCGACGGTTCTAACCGACGGTTCATGGACCGCCGGTGTTACTGGCGCCATAGCCGGTGGTGTGACCGCCGGCTTTTAACGGTGGCCTAACTGATAATTTTGCTACGTTAAGCCGCCGGTACTAGCGGCGGCCCCTAAACCGACGGTAAACCGCCGGTCATCAATATGAACCGACAGTTTACCGGTGGCTTGGACCGCCGTTGATAAGTGATTTTTTACTGACGATCCAGACCGCCGGAAAGCCGCCAGTAGAAGCCCTAATACAGTCAGACCCGCGCCTCGCATTTCATTTTTACTCTTTCCTTCTCTCTCTCGGTCGCTTTGCCGTCGCCTACGCTCGTCTGACCGCCGCCGACAAATCTACTCCGACCATCGACCCCAATTCGATCGCCGCCGATGAAGCTTCTCCAACCGCCGACGGTTAAACTCCGAAGTCTGACCGCCGACCTAGTCCGACCCCAAACCATCCGATTTCTATTTTAAGGTTTTTTTTTTTATGGTTTTTCTTTGATTATTTGTTCTCCCTACACATTTGCAAGTGTTAGAGATATTTTGGATGATTTAGGTAGTAAGCAAAGATGTAATGTTGTAATCATTTTGTTAGATCTAAATTTTTTTTATTAAGTGTTATTTTAGTTTAGGGTAGATCAATTTTGTTGATTGTGACTTTGAGTTAGAGCAAGATAGAAAGAGAGAGATTGAGGGAGAGAAAAGAGAGGGAGAGGGAGAGAGATATATGACAGAGCAAGAGAGAGAGAGAGAGAGAGAGAGAGAGAGAGAGAGAGAGAGAGAGAGAGAGAGAGAGAGAGAGAGAGAGAGAGAGAGAGAGAGAGAGAGAGAGAGAGAGAGAGAGAGAAGAGTGAGAGGGAGAGAGAGAGAACAAGAGAGATAGATAAATAACAAGTGTTAGAGAGAGCGAGAGATCAAGAGGGAGAAAGAGAAAAGAGAGGGAGAGGGAGAGGGAGAGAGAAAAGAGAGGGAGAGTGAAAAGAGAGTGAGAGGGAGAGAGAGAGAGAGAGAGAGAGAGAGAGAGAACAAGAGGGATAGAGAGAGCGAGAGATTGAGAGGGAGAGAGAGAAAAGAGAGGGAGAGGGAGAGAGAAAAGAGAGGGAGAGTGAAAAGAGAGTGAGAGGGGGAGAGAGAGAGAGAGAACAAGAGAGAGAGAGAGCGATAGATAGAGAGAAAGCAAGAGCGACTAGAAAGAGGGAGAGTGAGAGACCGAAAGAGAGAGGGAGGGGTAGAGAAAGAGTGAGTGAAAAGGGAGAGATATGGAAAAGAAAGAGGGAGAATAAAAACGAGAATATATGTGAAAAGTAAATCCACTTATGCGCGCTTGTCATTTAATGGCCAACATTCGGCACCATAAAGGATTGCATGTGTCACCATCTTATAGAATTTTTCTTTAAGTTTGACGGGGACTTTTCTATCGCACAACAAGCCCGATGCATTCCTCCATTTCAACCATCCAACTTGAATTGTACTAGTGAACTGTGAAGAAGTTGAGCCAATCTTAGAGTAAGTTCTAACATAATGTTAATAATTAATTAGTAATGTTTATTTAAAATACTAAAGTATTATTTGTCACCAGGTATTTCGTAAGCAATTTGCCTTTGACAGATTCAAGGGATATTGAGCAAGCTGTTGCAAATGAATTTCCAACTTGGTTCAGATTATATGTGAGCACATTATTTTTATAAATTTAAATCTTATTTATTATCAAAAATACTAATATTTGAAAATGTTTTTAGGTACAAAATCCTGATAACAAAGGCTTCGATAAAGGTTTGCAAGCATTAGCATGGGGTCCAATGCGAAAAGTAAAAACTTGGCCAATATATATAGTGAATGGGTTCAGATTTCACACCAAATTATGGAGTGAAGGAAGATAAACTGAAAATTGTGGAGTATGTGTTAGAGGGAACACTCATGAAGAAAATGAGTGTGATTATTATGGTATTCTGAATGAGGTCCTTGACTTAGAATACCCAGGCGAAGATGAGAACTTTGTATGCTTATTTAACTGTCAATGGTATGATCCAGTATAGAATAGAGGCACAAGGGTTTATCCTGCGTATGATTTAGTAGATGTTAAACATAGTAGAAGATACGGGAAGTTTGATCCATTTGTGTTAGCAAGTCAAGCTATTCAAGTTTATTTCAGCAAATATCCCAGTGGTCGTAGAGACAAACAAGATTGACTAGCTGAAATAAAAACAAAAGCACGGGGAATAATTGATCAACAATACATTTTAGCAACTGCACATCAAGAGGATGAGATGTCAAGTTGTAGGCCTGTTGAAATTGAGGAGATGACAACTACAACCTCTACTATTGAAATGGAGTTAGAAGATGTGAATAGTTCAACTAGTTCAGACGAAGAAGAGAACGAGGATGAAAGTGAAGATACCCTTGAGAGCAATGAAAATAGTTTTGATGATTCTGATTAGTTTTTGTAATTTAGAATTGTAGAATTTTAATGTTTTGTAATATTTTGAATAGTACTTTTTGAATTCTAAGAAATGAAATTGTTATTTGCCAGCTTGTATTTTATTAACTATTTTTTATAATTCATTAACTGCTTCTCATAATTTATTACATGTTTCATTAACTGCTTTATTAACTGCTTTTCAATGCTTTAGTAATTATTATTTTTTAATTGGCTTCAGGCGACGATCCTCCTCGTAAATCACTTTCCTCAAAGTTCCGCCAGAAGAAGATTATTTCTAGTAGACCCACACAGGCTGAGGTAGGTGAGGGGCCTTCCGTTCCACCAGATCTACCTACACCACCACCGCCACCACCTGCCAGGAGCCAGCAGCATTCACCAGAGCAGGGTCAGGAATATTTAGATCCACCTCCTGTTGTACCTCCATACTTCCCTGGCCACTTCCCTCCTCCCAGCTTGACGAGTCATCGCTTCCCCTCTCCAGATTAGACACATGCTTCTCCATTCTATCCATATTACCCCCCACCATCATCACAGGCAGCTGGTCCATCCACTGGTCCCCACCCTCCTTACCCTTACCCATATTACTACCCCTATCTGGTGCAGCATGAACAGGGTGGACCATCAAGACCACCAGAGGTTGGTGCTAGCGATCATGCAGCAGCAACAGATAAGCATCAATACATTGAGCCTGACGGTGATAAGTAAGTTCAATTTAAGTTATTAAGTTGTCTTTATTTTGATATATTACATGTTATTGACAAAAAAAATCACTTGCAGCTTTAATCCTTCAAAGCCACCTATACATATGATCCGGGATATAATAAAGAATAAATATGATGCTCCTTACTTATCCTGGAAGAAGATCTCAAAGCCGGTTAGAGATATGTGGTTTGGAGAATTTTAGGTATATATTTTTTGGTATGATTTCAAATATATAATTTAATTTGTACTAATCTTTTTGATATTGCCTAAATTTTTACAGAAAGAATTTAGGTGGTTGCCTGAGTACAGCACGAGGATCAGATCAAATTTTGAGAGGAGAGGAGCGACCCGTCTCAGAGACATGTTCACGGACATTAGAAAGTCCGGGCAGCGTCCTAATTGGATTGGAGAGGGCGTTTGGGCTGATTTGAGTAGTGCTTGGGCTACCCCTGAGTTTATAAAAATGAGAGAGCCGAATAAACAGAACAGAGCCTCTGACTGTGACGGTTTAGGAAGCTCTCTTCATACTGGTGGATCTGTACCTCATACAGAACATAGGCGTCGCCTCGTAAGTGTTTTGAATTAGTTTATTACATATATTTATGTTATTATAACTAAGCCTTAAATTTTCAGAAAGAGTTTCTTGGTCAGGAGCCAACACCATTGGAGTTGCATACAAGAACTCATCAACATCAAGCTGACCATCAGTGGGTTGATGAGAAGGCTAAGAAGGCTCATGTGAGTAAATTTTTTTAGAGTTTTAGAATAAAAATTTTTTTTAGTAAAACTAATTGTAACTCACAGGATGATTTTGTACGAGCTAGAGAAAGTCGGCAGTTCACTGGTGAGGGATCATCTTCAGGATCGGCCCACATTTCTGAGTATCATACATGGTTAGATGTTGTTGGTGGAAGACAGAGGGGAAGGGTATATGGCATGGGTTCACAGGCTTATGCTATTGAAGGCAGTTCATCCCCCTCTGCATTTCATCATCCAAGTGGAGCTGAAGAATCTGTAGGCGAGAGGGTTGCAGCACTTACTAGAGAGATTGAAGAGATGAAAAGGGTTCAATCTAGAGAGATTAAAGAAATGAGAAAAGTTCAGAATGAAATGTAAGCAGAGTTGCAATCTTACAGATCTGAAAAATAGAGGAAGAAGGACCAACAGGAGCAGCCATCTGTAGACAGTGAGGATACATATGAGGATTAGATATTTTTTATGTTTGATGATTGTACTGATTAGAACTTGTGAACTTGTGATTGTAACCTTATCATGAACTTACTTCTGAACTTGTGATTGTAATCTTATGATGAGCTTGTGATTGTATTTATAATTTATGGTTCTGATGAATATAGCGGCGTGTTGCCCAAAATATCTTGTTTTTTCTACAGGTTTAGACTTTAGGGTGAACCTCCCTCAAATAGAGGAGATGCTGTCAATTTTTTTTTGCAGGTGCTACAGGTTTCCGGCAGCCAACTGGCGGTTTGGCCGCCGGAAACTACGATACCGGACGACCAATGCCAAGCCGCCGGTAATGGCATTACACTGCTGGTAATAAACCGGTGGTTACCGATGGCAACCGGCGGTGTTACGGTGGATGTCCGGCGGTGTACACCATCGGTAATACCGACGGCTATAACCGCCGGATACCGCCAGTAAATGAACCGGCGGTCTACCGACGCTTGCCGGCGGTTTAAGAAACAAACGACGCCCGCTTTAACCGCCAGAATACTGTCGGTAATAAGACCGCCGGTCAGCCGTCGGTCAGATAACCGGCGGCGTAACGGCCAGAAAACTGCCGGTTCCAAATCTGATTGTCACCGGCGATATGAGCCGTCCAAAAACTGCCGCCAATATAAACCGCCGGTACATGTTTCCTATGCGATTTTTCCGGCGACTGGAATACCGCCGCAAAGACGCCGGTAATCCTTAAAACCGCCGGTTAATCTATAGTAACTGTCAAAAAAAACCGCCAGATTTTGGCGTTTTTCCTGTAGTGTGGCATCGTGGCCACTTGTGGCAGAGGTTGGACAGAGTTCTTTTTAATAATTATTTGCTGAATGATTTTAATTTGACTAAGGTTGAGCATCTAAGTTGTACTTTATCTGATCATTCCCCCTTACTTATTAACATTAAGAATAATCCTACTGGTTTTCCATCTCAGTTTAGATTTCAAAATATGTGGTTGCTTCATGAGTCTTTCATGGATCTTGTGCAGAATAATTGGTATGCTCCTCTTTATCCTGATAGTTTGATTTTGGGCATGAACAGACTTTGGCTTAAGTTGAAAAGACTTAAGATGGTTTTGAATTGGTGGAACCATAATGTTTTCAAAAACTTGTTTACCAACATTTTGCTTGCCGAAAACAAAATTAACTCCCTGGAAGAGTTGTGTCAGTTGGATTCCTCTGAGGCTAATTTGGGGACTCTCAATGAGGCCAAAGTGGATCTGGCTAAGCTTCAAATTCAGGAAGAAACTTATTGGAAACAAAAAGCTGCTGTCAAACACTTAGTTGAGGGTGATAAGAATACTAAATATTATCATTGCTTGGTTAATAGGAAACGTTCTATTAACAATATTCATAAAATTTCTCGCGATGATGGTTCTGTGTTTGATAATAGAGATGAGATTGCTAGTATGGCTGTTAATTATTTTTAGAAGCATTTGAATAAGTCTTTTAACCCCGTGTCTATTGATAATTCTGCCTTTATTCCTAATATCATTTCTCAAGATGAGAACAGTTCTTTATCTAGGCCCTCGCTTCTTGAGGAGATTAAGAATATCCTTTTTGAGATGAATGCTGATTCTGTGGCTGGGCCGGATGGGTTTACTGTTAAGTTCTTCCAAAAAAACCTGGCCTATTATTTTTAATGATGTTTTTGCTGCTGTTTTGGATTTTTTAAAGGGTGCTCTGATTCCCAAGTTTTTCACTTCTACTTATATTATTTTAATTCCTAAGAATACTGATGTTAATTCATGGAATGATTTTAGTCCTATAAGTTTATGTACTGTGTTCTATAAGCTTATTTCTAAAATTTTGATGAGTAGGTTAACTATTTTGTTGCCTAAGATTATTTCTCCTTATCAAATGGGTTTTGTTAATGGTCGTGCTATTGTTGATAATATTCTTTTAGCTCAGGAGCTTTGTCAGGATTTGGATGCCAAGGTAAGAGGTGATAACATGATTATGAAATTGGATATTGCCAAGGCGTATGACAATATCAATTGGAGTTTTTTTTATAACATGCTTGGTCTTTTTGGCTTTGATAGAAAGTTCATTAGGCTTATTAATTCTTGTATTGAAAGTCCTTTCTTCTCTATAATTATCAATGGTAAGAGTCATGGTTACTTTCAAGCTTCTCATGGGCTGAGGCAAGGGGACTCGTTGTCGTCGGCTCTTTTTATTATTGCTGCTGATTATTTATCTAGGGGTTTGGCTAATCTATTTTCCAACTATCCTAGTCTCTACTTTAAAACTTTGGGTGGTGTTCACATTTCACATTTATTCTTTGTGGACGATTTCATTATCTTTTCTAATGCTGCTAAGAATAGAATTACTAAAATCTTTAGGTTTTTTGGCATTTTTGAATCTGTGAGTGGTCTGTCTTTCAATAAACAAAAATGTTGTTTTATAGTTTCTAAAAATGTGTTATCTAACCATATTTTGAATATTAGGAATTATACTGGGTTTACTCAAGCTATTCTTCTTATTATTTACTTGGGGATCTCGCTCTTTAAGGGTAGGAAAAGATCTTTTCTGTTTGATGGTTTGATTTCTAAGATCCAACATTATCTATTCTCTTGGAATTCGAACTTCCTTAGTTTTGGTGGTCGCCTTACCCTTATTAAGAGTGTTCTTTGTTCTCTTCCTATTTATAGTTTTCAAATGTTTTTTCCTACTAAAAAGGTTTGTCTTAGAATCGATAGGATTTTAAATAAATTCTTTTGGCAAGGTTCGGGTAATAATGCTAAGATTCATTGGAGGAATTGGGGTGATTGTTGTGGTACTAAGCATGAAGGTGGGTTCGGTTGCAAAGATATGTTTGATACGGCTTGTGCTTTATATTTTAAGCTTTGGTTTAATTTTAGGGCTAATGAGTCTCTCTAGGACATTTTTATGAGGTCCAAATATTGTGGTGGTAGCCACCCGTCCCTGTGTTATTTTTGTAGGGGTAATTCTAAAGTCTGACATCATATGTGCTCTGTTAAATGGAAGGTGGAGGCTTCGTTAAGGTGGGGTCTTGGCAATGTGAACATTTTCTTTTGGCAAGATAAGTGGCTCAATGGGGAGTCTATTGACCATTTACTTAATACTGCTTCTATATCTCAATCGAAGGTTAACTATTTCATCAATGCTAATGGTTGGGATGTGGAGAAATTGTCTACTGTTTTATCGGATAATATTATTCAACTTATTTTAAAAGTTCCTATGAATAGCTATGTGAAGGATGTGTTACTTTTTTCAGGTTCTAAAGATGGTTCTTTCAGCATCAAGTAGGCTTGGCATACTTTTAGACGTAAGAAGGTGGCTTCTAAGTTATTTAATATGATTTGACACAATTCTATCCCCTTTACTATTTCTATTCTTTTGTGGAGAATTCTTCATAATTACATTCCTACTGATGATAATTTGAGGAAGAGAGGTTTTATCATTACCTCCAAATGTCAATGATGTTTCCATGTTGATAATATGCATCATGTTTTTATTTCTATCCCTATTGCAGTCAAAGTTTGGACATTTTTTGAAGATTTATTTCATTTGAATTTATATGTTAGTTTGAATGGTATTTCTCAACTGTTGGACCTTTGGTTTGTTAGAACCAAGGGTCACATTAGGAATGTGATTTTCTCTCTCATTTGTTGGTACATTTGGTTGGAAAGGAACGATTCTCGGTTTAATGGGGGTCTTATGAACCATCAGAGCATTATTTTAAAAATTAAAGACAAGGTTCTGGCTCTGTATTCATCCAATTTGATTATGTTAAAAAACTTTAGGAATTATTATTTTACCCGTTCTTTCTTTGGTATTAATGGGAAGGAGGTTGTTAGTAATGTTAGAATTTTTTTTTGTAAGTGGTGCAAGCCTCTTCCTAATTGCTTTAAGGTTAATGTAGCTTGGGCCGAAGTTAATGGTATTTATGGCTATGGTGGTATTATCAGGAATCATTTTGGTAGCTGTATTTTTTCTTTTGCTGGGCCGGCTAATGTTATGGATAGTCACATTGCTATGTTTAAGGGGATTTTGCATGGGTTAAATCTCTGCTATAATTTGAACTTGAAGAACATTGTTTTGGAGGTGGATACTTTATATGACAGCCTTTTATGCCTTCATAAGGATGATAATATTTGTGTTCCTTCTCAATTTTATATCCGGAGAATCATCAAAGATAAGTTGAGAACCTTCGTGAGCTCTTTTTCTCTTATTGTGGTGGATGGTAATGCTGTTGCTAATAATGTGGCTATTTTGGGCATTTTACTTAAGAATTGTAATGATGTAACCTTTGCTTAGTTGCCCGTCCATATTCAGGACCTCGTCAATTTAGATCAAAGTGGTTACCCTTATGTGTGTCATTAAGTTTGGTGGGGTGTTCTTCATTTTGGGTTGCCTATTGGGCTTTCTGATTTCTGCGGGGGGTTTTATTGTTTCTCCCTGCTCTCTGTTTCTGGGGCGATGGTTGTTGGTTATGGAGGATTTTTTTTTTGTTTCCTTCTACTTTTGGGCTTGGCCGGTTTTGTGAGGAGGTTTTAGTGTGGCTGTTAAACTGGTTTCTTTATTTCATTTGTAGTTTGGAGGTCTCTCAGATTGTTTGTTTCACTGGAGGGCTCTTTTTTCTCTGTGTGTTTCCTGTGGAAGATAATTGCTTTGAGGTTGTCTGGAATTACATTGGGTATTCTGGTTATGGTTTGAGTGGGAGGGCGTGGAGGGGTTGTCGGTGTGGTTGGTTTAGTGCTGCCTATTTTTGTTTCCTGGGCGGTATGCTGCTAGGATATCTTTATGTTTAATTTTAAACTATTTGGTGAATGTTCAATGAAATGTTGTGATCAAATCTGTAATTACATGCATGTAGGATATCTTTATGTTTAATGTTCGAATGTGAATATGATATGTGTACATTTTTTATGCAAGTTTGTTATGGGAGTGCTTATTTTTTTATTTATGGTAGTGGTCTTCGACAAATTTTTGGTTGAATATTAGCCGGAAATGTAAATACGATGAAAATGTATAGAATTTTCAACAATAAATTTTCACTGGAAAATATAGTCGGTTAGTGTCTGGCAGAATTTTCCGACGGTTTGTCTGCCGGTATTTTTGGCAAAATTTTTCCATCAGAAATTTTGGAGGAAATATCATTGGAAAGAGAGCTTCGTAAATGACGAATGTTGATACACAATTCAACTGTAATTCCATCGATAAATCCGCCAAAAATATCTCCATCTAAAAGATTTTAAGTTAACCTTAAGGTGTCCCATTTGATTGTAGTTATCACCAAAAAGGCAAACTCCATCATCGATGTATGAAATCACTAACAAGACTAACACCAATCATCTACACCAATGTCATATCTGCCATCACCACAAGGGGCTCTCCATCATTGTCAACTTTGATGTTGATCATTGCCAACAAGGTTGTGATGGCCATCAACACTAGAATGGATGTTTGTTGTCTCCACCAAAACCGACACTCACTTTCGTCAATAACCCAAACGCCTACTATAATCACCAAGATTTATACGTGTCTTCATGATCGCCAACTCCCCTCTTATAAAGAAATTAGTTGGGCAAATCATCAATCATCCTCATCCTACTTCCATTTTAAAAGTCTTGTTTTATGATTAATGTCTATAACATTATATTAATGGTTTTATCAATTACCGGGAATACATCGTTTGTTATATACAATAACCTAACATAATCCTTTCAACCAAATAAGGCCTCTAACACACAATAAGAATGGAGTTCTTAAGTTTATACTACATTCTTATTTTTTTCCTTGAAGAATCTTTTATTATTTACAGATGAATAAGTTTTAAAAATTATTTGTTAACTTTCTTACATCCATAAAATGCATGTATTGAAATATATATTTATAATTTAAATATTTTATTAAGAAAAAAAAAATGAATTTCGCTTACTTAAAAAGATAGAAAAAACAAACTTATGCATATATATTTTTGTATTATAGAAACCTAAAATATATATATATATATATATATATATATATATATATATATATATATATATATATATATATATATATATATATATATATATATATATATATATTATGTAAAAAAATAATAATTTGTTCTGTAATTTTTGCTAACATAAATGTTTAATCTCAGTATTTTATAATTATTTGTGTATGGTTGGCAATATGATTGGAATAGTTTCACTTCTTCCATATCTGTCTTTTTCCCTATTTCTATTCTAATGTTATCAGAGACTCTTTGAAATTAAAGTTATAATTATCGCAAGATCGAATTCTACTTAAAGGATTGAAACACTTCTGTTGATGATCAAATTCGAAAGTAGCGTTTTTTGCATCAAAAGCATTCTGGAATAGTTAAGAAGAATAGAAGTTGGCTTGGTTATTTATGGACTTCTATTTGCTGACGGAAAATTATTGAAGAATTATATGAGAATGCATGGATCTTAACATTCAGAAGAAGCTGGGTTTGTCTTGGCTTCTAAGTGTATTTGTTGCAGCAATAAAGAACCCATTAATCATCTTTTCATTAATAGTGCTGCGGCTAAAACTGTTTGGAATTGATTTGGTAAACGATTTCTGGTCTGTTAATTGCCAAATGAATATAAGCATTAATGAAATGTTTTATTTTAAGGAAACATTCGACTGATAATATTCCGGCTGGTCAAGCTGGATTTGGTTTTCTTATTTATATTTTATGGTCTGTTTGGTTGGAGAAAAATAAATCTAAATTTAGTGTTTCTTCTTTTTTTTTTTGGGACATTTAGGCCATTTAAGGCTAGTGTTTCTTCGTTATTTAGAATTGTTTCATTTATATGCTTCCTCATTCTTCTTGTTAGCTTTGGCAGGGCGAGCGCTCGAATCTGACTGATTAGAACTCTCCAAATTACTTTTTTTTTTTTTTTTCATCGCTTGATGATTCTGTTCATACATGGAAGTGCTGAAGCTTGTTCTCTTGATAGTTATGGCAATTTCTTTCGATATCTCTTTATGAGCTGCTGCGTTGGGAAGGGAGCTTTTCTGTTGGTCGGTTGGTAGAGCTTCCTTATATTTCTTTCACGCGGTGTTCTTGTTTTGTTTTCAAGTATTTTTGTTATCATTATTTGGGTAATTTTGTTGTTATTGTATTTGCATTGGTTTTGTAATAAAATTTTCGTATTTTGCTGAGGGAAAAAAACTTTTCACAGAACTTATAGTATTAGTGCTTCCCTCGATGGTTAAAGAAAACTCTACTTTTGCATTTTTTCCTGGTTATGTACATTCTAACACTCATAATTATTCTTGCTAGCATATTTACTTAAATGTAATTTTTTCTATTATTATTATTATTATTATTATTATTATTATTATTATTATTATTATATCATGAAAAATTTATCTTGATCAAGCACGAATCTCGAGAAAAATTCTAATTGGTAATTTTCTAAATTAAATCTTGGACCATTTGAACTCTGGTTTTAGGAAATTTATAGTTAAACTGAACATGTTGAATAGACGAACCCAACGACATCAAAATTGATCCAATCTGAGCCCAACTGGGTCAAAATTGAGGGCCTGAAGCAGGTTTAAAAGATTCAAAGCATAAATTGGGCAGCTAATTGATTAACAAACACGACATGCTTATAGTTGAATCAAACAACTTGTTAAGACAAATCCAATATGCCTAAGATCACAAAATTTTGACATTATTAAGACACTCAAATACTCGATAAATGGTCCATGATCAAGGGAGTCGATATCGATCATCCATTCGAAGAAATCCCAACATACACTTGATCTTCTCCATATTTACTAGTCATGACACTCCTGAAAAATCATAAATAAACCCCCATTCTTCACAAAGAGAGAAAAAGAAAGGAGAGGAAGAATTAAGAGAAATATGAGATCTTTCTAGCTACCAAGCTCCTCCGCTCGACCACCGATCGTTCTCAGACTTTTGCCTATCCTCCAACTATCGTCGGACTTCCATTGCATCACCGACCATCACCATACTTCTTCCCAGCCAACAGCTATGCCGGGCTTTTGCCCCGCCACCAGTTGTCACTAAACTTCTACTAGGCACCAGCCATCACCGGACTTCTACCCGACCAGCAGCTGTCCCCGGACTTCTACTTGACCATTAGCCACCGAAAAACTTCCACCCGATCATCAAATGTCGTTAGATATTCTTTAACACTGACTGTTTCCAGACTTCTGTCCGAACACTAACTGTTGTCAAACTTTTACTCAATCCTTAAACTATTATAATTTCACTATCTCAAAATTATAAGATGGATCAATTTTTGTAAATCATTAAAATTTAGTGGAATCATTTCGACTTGGTGTGATCCCGTGATTTTTCTCTTTTCTACGATTTTCAACAAAAAAATTTTGGTGTTTTATCTTCTCAATTTGTGTGCTAAATATTCATATAATGCTAAGAAAAAAAACTTCCTCAATCCACTACTGCATATATTCTAGCCCGTAATATTTTGGTGCTGCCTATGGGATCATCAATCTCACAATAGGTATAGTAATAGCAACATGGGAGCCTCCTATTCCATCACAAATCAATCCAGGAATTATTCTTTGAACTAGGGATGCCAAGCATCTGTCTCTCTTTATCCCGAAGGGCGAAACCTTATCGATGAAGGAACATCTGAACCATCCCTAGAAGATCACATTTATAAAATGGAGGAATCTCATAATGAGATCCTTCAACTTCTACGAGGGACCAATAACTAGTGCTAGCACAATAAGAGAAGATTCATGTCCCTCATGATCTGCCTATGGCTAAGGCTGTTCAACCTGAACATCTTCAAGTAAATACCCCTCTCCCCAAGTCAAGGGGTTGACCTATGTCACAATAAGACATTGACCTCATTGACAAGACAAGCTCTACCCATCTTTCTCACAAAGGTCAACCAACCCCTCCTTCCTCCAGTTATTACCAAGAACTTGGCTTAACCTAATGTTGCTGAACTCCCACACAACGTCCTACATCATGAATTGTAATGATTAGTCTAAGAAGAGTTCCATACTAGAGGTGGAGAGCAATCTCTTCAGTAATAGAAAATTTAGGAGTCATCAACTCTGGTTAGATCCATCCTTCAACACCCCATTTTGCTAGGCTTCAAATTATCATGAATTGATTCTTATGATGGGACATCCGACGCCTACTAGCATACCGATCACTATGGAACCATTATCCATATCCAAAAAGCCTCAGATGTACTCCTTTTCCAAGTTTTTTCTACCACTCTAAAAGGGAAAGCTTGAATATGGTTCCATTTGGTTCAAGCCAGAACTATTTCCACATTCATCAAGTTGACCAAAATATTAGTAGAATAATTTATTGCCAATCAAAGAAATGTTAAAGATTCTTCTAACTTCTTATAGATTTAGCAGAATGAAATTGAGTCACTCAAAGAATACTTTCAAAGATTTTTGATTGAGACTTGACTAAATCTAGGGTGGATCCCAAATTGCAAAGAGGAGTTTTAGTTGGAGGGATTCATCGAGACCCATTTTACTCGACACTCATGTGAGACACAGTTCATTCAAGTACTAACCTATCCATTGTATGGAGGCAAAAATCTCTATAGATGAAGCTATCAATGCTCATAGAAAGAAATATGAGAAATTAATAGAATACACAAAAGTGCACTCAGAATAGATATTTCATCCTTGCAAAAAAAAAAAAAAGAAGCAAGAGAATTATAACTTGCATCCTCGACCTTCACAACTACGACATGAGCCTCAAAAAGAAAAGGAAATGCCACTTAGCATATCTCAGACAAATGTATTAATGGTCATCCGAGATAAAGAGAATGTGAAGTGTCTGAATCCTTTAGCCAAATACTAAAAATAAGGAACAATATTGCCACTTCCACCGTAATCGTGGACACACTACTAAAGCATACAGATAACTCAAGGATAAAATTGAGAGACTGATCAAACAAGGATATATACATTAATTCATTCAAAACCCACCGGATCCCCTTACAGTGGGGTTGGGGGGGGGGGGGGGGGGGGGGTTAGAATAAGTAACAACAAAGATAATCATATAATAATCATCAAATAATCATTAAGATAAATACTATCATTGGGGGCCATTATTACCCAATAAAGTCTTAATTATAGTAACAAATGAGCCAACACCAAAGAAGTCTCACACTGATGGCTCTATTACTTTTGACTGCTCTAATTTAGAGGAAGTAAACACCAATCATTAAGATCCACTCTTAATTAATACGAGATTGACAACCTGTGTTAAAATGCCAAGATGATCTTGGTTAATAATGAGAGCTCGGTGAATGTCCTATTTTACTCTATTTTTCTTAATATGGGCCTAATCAGAGAGGAACTCTAGCCTTTCGCAAGCCCACTGTTTGGCTTTGAAAATCAACCTATATAGGTGGAAAGAATGATTAGCCTCCCAGCCATCCTTTGAGAACTTCTTTGACAGTCTACTCACTCAATCCAATTCATTATAGTAAAGTTGGAATCAACCTATAATATTATCATTGGGAGGCCCCTCCAGTCAATCTTTGGAATTATTTCCTCCATCCCTCACCTCAAACTGAAGTCTCTTATCCCAATGGAGATCAACTTAGTGTGCGGAGATCAATAAGTAATAGAATCTTTCTATATTAGGCAAGCTCAACAACACCCATCAGTTACTCTAAGAATCAAGGATTTTGAACTCTGGAATGAGAACATTCCTTAGAGGGCTTCCCTCATGGAGGACCATGCTCATATCTCCCTATCGGACAAGCACCCTTTAAAAATGGTATAGATCAGATTATTGCTCTTAGAAGAAGAAAATGAAAAGTAAATAAAATTTTTATGTTGGAATTAAGATATTTTGGAATGGATTCTAATCAAAATGTATGGAATTAACCCTGAAGTGATCATGTACTCCCTTAAAATAAACCCAATGTGTAAGACAATTATCCAAAAGAAGAAAAATTTTGCATTACATCACCAACATGAAATCGAGGAGGTTAATAAACACTTGAAAGTTTGGTTTATATGAGAAATATAGTATCCCTCCTAGTTTGTAAATCTCTTTATGGTTCAAAAAGCTAATAAAGTTTAGATAATGTGTGCCAACTATATAGACGTCAATAAAGCCTACGTAAAGGATATTTTTTTTCTTCCTCATGTTGAATAATTGGACGATACAATATCTGGACAACAAAATTTTAGCTTCATGGACTGCTACTTTAGTTATAATAAAATAAAGATGGATACTGTAGATGAGTAGGCAATGGATTTTCAGATTGATAAAGGATTATACTACTATTGCATCATGCTAATCAGGCTCAAGAATGATGGTGCCACATATTAGTTCCTCATGAATAAGGTTTTCAAAGACCTTATTGGGTGCACTGTGTAAGTATATATTGATGATGTAATAATAAAAATCTTAAAAAATCTCAATATATCGCTAATTTTGAATAATGCTTATGTTTACAATACTACAACATGCGACTCAACCCTACCAATTGTGCTTTTATAGTGTAAAGATCATTTTGCTCCCAGGTTCGTCCGGGACGAAATTGGATCGTCTGGGACGATCGGTACAGGTTGTGCAGGAAAACATGTTTGGCTGAATGGTTCGTCTGGACAAAATTTGGATCGTCTGGACGAAAAATTTCCAGAGCCCTGCCGTCTGGGGACGATAATTAATTTTCGTCTGGACAAAATTTTCCTGAGCATGGATCGTCTGGGACGAAGTGCGACCGTCCAGGACGATCAGTCTGGATATATATAGAAATGAGATATTTTGAAGAGAGAGAAAAGCTCAGGAGAGAGAAAAACGAAGGAAAAAGAAGGAAAAGTGATTTTTGGGCGACGTCGGTCTGTTTTCGTCCGTTGTGACAGTTGAAGGTATTGCTGTACGTGAGGTAAGGCACAATCCGCCTTTCTGAATTTTCAGAACCGTCGTGTTTGGCGGTATTATCTGTCCGGAATTGATTTTTGTTAGCGAATTTTGTCCGTATTTTTCGTCTGGTTCAGTTTTTACCGCGTAACTTTTGGTATGTTTCTGAGGTGCCGAGTGTGCACATTTTGATTATTTTATGGAGAATTTTTACCAGATAATTTTGACCCGACTGTGTTTTATGTTGTCTGTGATTTCTGGTGAACTCTAAAATTATCTGAGCAATAGAATTAAAGTCTTGCAATGTTGTTATCTATATTATGTGCAAATTTGGTATTCTGTGATTTTTCAGGAAAATTATGGAAATTCCGTATACAGCCGTTGTGCTGCCCGATTTTCGTGTGATTTCTGATTTTGTCCGGATTTCTTCTGAATTGATATGCTATCTGTATATGCTATAAAAAGAGAGTTATACGTGGCCCGGATCCTAAGAGATTCGGTTAGTATCTGGGAAATTTGAAATGAGCTCAATCTGAAATCTTAAATCAATTCTATTCCGGATCCGATGAAATCTGTTCTGGTGCTATAAGCACATCTGTCTGGTGCCGTGGGCACAAAGGGAGCCATATGGGGTCAGAATCCATAGAGATTCTGTCAGTGTCGGGGAATTTAGCTATTAATTAAATATCTGATATCTGGCTTGAAAGGACTTCTGATTTTCGTATCTGTTTTGTAAGCAAGTTTGATTCTGATTTGATATATGTCTGTATCTATTCTGATTTGATCTGTTTCATTCTGATTGACATGATTTTGATATCTGTCTGATTCTGTTCTGGTTTCTGTACGGATTTGGTTTGAAGTGTTTGGTTTTGGATTTCTGGAAGTTTTGATTGGAGGTTTGTCGCTTTGCTGAGCTGTTGAGCTCACTCTTATTTTCTGGTGGTTTTCAGGTTCTGGGAAAGGGAAGGAGGCCTTGGACTAGAGTTCAGAGTCTGATCTGTATGTATTGTTTTGTACTTTTGATTTTTGTACAGACATGGCTCTTCTGCTCTGTTTCTCTCTGTCTGAGACATGGTCTGTAGTTGTAGATGATTGTTTTGAGGAAAAGAATGAAAAACATATAGATCTTTTATTCCGCTGCATTTGATGTTTCATAGTAGCTCTGTGTGTCTGTTTTTGAGTTGAAATCTTTTGAAGAATCAGTTCTGAAGCAAATTCCAAAGCCAGATCCTGGTTAGTTGGTTAGTTTTGGCCTGTCGCGGCCCGGTGCGAGAGGGATTCGTCCCGGTTCGGGTCGGGTCGTGACAAGCTTTAGTGGTATCAGAGCATTAGTTTTAGAATTTGGATTGTGTAAGACAGAGCTATAGGAAGTGATCTGTAGTGAGTCTGTCTAGGGTAGTTTTGGTTTGTTCGGCTTTTTATTGTGTTGTTTTTGTGATAGTTTTCCGGATTTTTTTTTGGATTTTCTGTATGGATCAGCCAAACCCAGACATGACAGACGGTCAGAGTGCCGATCAGGCAGCACCAGTGGGGAGTACAGCCTCAGTGGTCGGTGTTGATACACTGTCTCAGTTTGCTACACTTGTTGCTCAAATGATGAGCGAGACTCAGAGAAGAGCTTCTACCGTCAGATCTGATGATATTGATAGACATCTCCAGATTTTTTTGAGATTGAAACCTCCTAGATTTGAGGGCACTGTTGAGCCCAGAGCTGCTGAGGAGTGGTTGAGGAGATTGGAGAAGACCTTTGACGGAATGCAGTGTCTGTCAGATAGGAAGGTACCGTTGGCAGTATTTTTGTTGGATGGTGAGGCTGAGCATTGGTGGGTTGGCCAGCAAGAGGCTAGATTTCAGGGCAGATTGAACTCTTTGATTACCTGGGAAGAGTTCACTGATGTTTTTCGAGACTGGTTCGTTCCCCCTTCTGCACAGCAGCAGATGCAGGAGAGTTTTCTGAGGCTTGTTCAGAGGAGCAAGACGGTGATGCAGTATGAGGTCGAGCTTACTGCATTAGCCAGATATGCTCCGCAGTTGGTTAGTACTTCTGCTGAGAGGTGCTACAGGTTTCTGAGGGGCTTACGAGATGTTCTGAGGCAGCCTCTGATACCGTTCCGCATTACTGACTTTTCTGAGCTTGTGGAGCGAGCTCGTTTGATAGAAAATGACCTGATGACTACTCAGCAGCGGTGGACTGCGAGTAGGAAGAGATTTGGAGGCGAGGCTTCAGGCAGTGGTTTCTTTGGGAAGAGGAGATTCATAGCTGGTTCTGGATCTAGTGACTCCAAGAGGAGTGGAGGGTCATCTGGTACTGCTACCAGTACGATGAGTTCTGGATCTGTGAGTGGGGCACCTGTGTGCCAGAGTTATGGACGTCGACATTTTGGCCAGTGCTACAGGATGGCTGGTCTGTGTTTCAGATGTGGTCAACCAGGACATCAGATTGCAGAGTGTCCACAGACTGGATTTGATCGGGGTTCTGAGTTCCGATCAGAGGGCTTCGTCAGGCCTGCCGGTTCAGCAGGAAGACTGAGGATTGTTCCTCCATGCCCTGAGGGATCTTTTGGTAGAGGTGGTGGTTCTAGTTCTGTACCACAGAGACCACCTACTGTTCAGAGGGAGCCGAGTAGTTATGTTGCTTCAGCTCCAGCTCCAGTTTAGCCACGAGTTTACAGCCTGAGTCAGCAGGAGGCTCGTGATGCTCCAGATGTTGTGACAGGTACGATTTACATTTCTGATCAGCCCTGTCGTGTTTTGTTTGATTCTGGAGCTAGTCACTCTTTTCTGTCCTCAACGGTGTTTTGAGGTTTTACGTTTGGATTCCATTTTACTTCCGATTTCTCTTTCTGTGATTTTTCTGAGTAACCACGCCTAGTTCTAACACCCTCACTTGGTTCACCTATAATCAATTCCTTTGGGTGGTTTTTAGAAAATCTCAAATCTCTAGGCAAAGGGTCTTCTCTTTCTAAATTTTCTTCCACATTTTCTTTCAAATTTAATCTTTCAATCTTTTGGGAGTTTTCTTCAATTTCTTCTTCAACAACATTTGGCTCTTCCATGTTTCCATTTTCATCAAAAACAACATGTGTGGTTTCTTCAATGACTAAAGTTCTTTTGTTGAATACTCTATAAGATTTTCCAACACTTGAATATCCAACAAAAATTCCTTCATCTGATTTTGGATCAAATTTTCCTAAGGCATATTTTCCATTATTATGTATGAACACCTTGCAACCAAATACATGAAAATAAGACAAATTTGGTGTTCTTCCTTTTAGCAACTCATAAGGTGTTTTTATTCAAATTTGATCTCACATTCATCCTATTCAGAACATAGCATGCAGTACTAACCGCCTCAGCCCAAAAATATCTAGGAAGCGAGTATTCTGCTAACATTGCTCGGGCGGCTTCTATTAATGTTCTGTTCTTTCTTTCAACTACTCCATTTTGTTGAGGAGTTCTAGGTGCAGAAAAATTGTGATCAATCCCCTTTTCTTTACAGAAATCTTCAAATCTTTCATTTTCAAATTCTCCTCCATGATCACTTTGTATAGAAATTATTTCACATCCTAGTTTTCTTTGTATCCAAGTTGAAAAATTTTTGAATTCCTCAAATGATTCACTCTTATGAAAAAGAAATTTAACCCAGGTGAATCTTGAAAAATCATCTATTATAACAAATCCATATACCTTTCCTCCTAGACTAACAGTGCTTACAGGTCCAAGAAGATCCATGTGAACAATTTCTAAAGGTTTACTGGTCCTAAGATCTTTATTGGACTTAAAAGAGGACTTCACTTGTTTTCCTAATTGACATGCATCACATAGATGGTCCTTGGTAAAGTCTAGTTTAGGTATTCCTCTCACCAAATTCTTTTGGGTAATTCTTCTAAGATTTTTTATACTAGAATGACAAAGTCTCCTATGTCAAAGCCATGATTCATCAGAAACAGTTTTCAAACAAAAAGCAGTAGGAGATTGAATATAATTTAAATCTAGCATGTAGACATTGTTTACCCTTTTTTCATTTAAAACAATTTTCCCATTTAGGCTAATTATGCAGCTAGTAGGTAAAAATTTTACATTATAGCCCTTATCACATAGCTGACTTATGCTAAGCAAATTATGTTTTAAGCCTTCAACTAATAAAACATTGTCTATGAAAAAGTTTTTCAAATTTCCAATCATACCTGATCCAACCACTTTCTTTGTGGTATTATCTCCAAGTGTAACCCTTGCCTCCACTCCTGGCTTCCAGCGTTATGAATTGAGAAGTATCTCCAGTCATGTGCTTTGAACATCCGCTGTCCAGGTACCATATACTCTCACGAGGTCTTGTGTGAGAGTATTCCTCTTCTTGATCTGATTGTTCAGCATTATCTGCCATCAAGCAAAGGTTGGTGACTTCTTCTTCTTTTTCAGTCTCAGATGAGTCTGAAGCTGAGTCCGCCCAAAAAGCCTTTTGAAACTTCTTCTTGCCCTTCTTTACCATTGGTTTCTCCTCAACCTTTTCCTTGCTAGGAGTGGCTTTGAGTTTTGCACAATCAGTCTTTATATGACCTGGTTTCCTGCATTCATAACAAATCACTTCATTAGAAACCTTGCCATTTCTGTTATACTTACCTCTATTCCATTGCTGGCGTCTCTTATGCTTCCTCTTTAAAAAGCTTCTGAATTGTCTAGTCATCAGTGCAATATCGTCTTCATCCTCAGGTTGTGAGTGTTCACTTTCTGACTCTTCCACATTTAGTGCAATATATTTGTCCTTTCTTGGTTTACCTGTATCAATCTTTCTTTGACTTACTCCTTGCTCGTAAGCAATGAGTGAACCAAGAAGATTGTCAATGGAATAAATGTTTAGATCTTTAGACTATGTAATTGCAGTAATTTTAGCATCGTATGCAGTAGGTAAACAACGAACAATCTTATTAACCATTTCAGCATTAGTTAATTCTCTACCAAGTGCATGCAAAGATGTGACAATTTGAGTGAATCTTGTGTACATGTCAGATATAGATTCATTAGGTTTCATGCGAAATAATTCGTAGTCATGTAACAAGATATTGAGTCTTGATTGCTTAACCTCATTTGTCCCTTCATAAGTAATACAAAGTCTATCCCATATGTCTTTTCCGCTTTTACAAGTGGAAACTCGCATGTAGTCTTTAGATTTTAAAGCACATAAGAAACTATTTAAACATTTTGCATTTAATTGTGCTAAGTCACGTTCTTCAATAGTCCAATCTGCATATGGTGTTTCTACCCTAATTCCATCAATTAATCTAGTTGGTTTTGAGTAACCTTCCTGGACTAGCATCCACATGCGATAATCAAGTGACTGTAAGAAAGTAGACATGCGTGTTTTCCAAAAATCAAAAGGAATATTGTCAAACAGTGGAGGTCTAGTGATAGAGTAACCCTCAGGTGTGTTTCGGTTTCCAAATGTAGCCATCTACGTTAATCAAAAAGTAGTTCAAACTTATGATTTTGAAACTATGCTCTGATACCACTTGTTGAGTCCAGTAATTAGGTTGTTAAGCCTAAGTAAATGTCCCACGGCTACCAAGAGGGGGGTGAATAGGTAGTTTTAAAAATTTTAAACCCTCTTAATGATAAAGTTGAACCGAAATAAAATTTTCTTTTAAAGTTTGTAGAAAAATGTTTTTCAACCACAGAGTTGTTAAAACTGAAATTTAAAGTGTGGAAACGTAAAAATAATAAAGTAAATGACACCAGATTTATAGTGGTTCGGTCTATAACCAGACCTACATCCACTCCTCAGAGGCACCCTCTGAGTATTGCACTAATACCATAAAGTTACTCTCCTTTAGCACCCACAGCAAGGCGGAGAAGCCTTTACAACACACTCTTTTCACCACTACCCGATGCGGTAGAGAACAGTCGTCCTTTTACACAATCCACAATGCTGGCAGAGAACCGTCATCCTTTTACACTCTCCTAGTGTGGGCAGAGAACCCTACGGCTGTTCACACTCTCCAAGTGTAGGCAGAGAACCTTTCCGCTGTTCACACTCTCTAAGTGTAGGCAGAGAACCCTTCGGCTGTTTACACTCTCCAAGTGTCGGCAGAGAACCGGATCTCCTTGACTGATCTTCTCATAAGAATCTAGAAGGAAGAAAGAAAAGAGTGAAGAAATCCAATTTCACAAGTAGAGACTCTTACCTTTGTAATCCAAGTGAAGCCTTCTCGCTCCAGTGGTAGGAATCCTCTTTTGAATGCTCTCTTCCACTCTCTCCTTGGCTATTCTCTCAAGAGGCACGAAGATCAAATGACAAAAAGATAGGGTGGCAGTCTAATTTGGACTATTTATATAAAAGACAAGAAAAACTGCCCAAAAACTACAAGTTTCCAATTCTGTACGCAGTGGATCGTCCTGTACGATCCTGGATCATCCTGGACGATTTTACTTAAACGATCTGAAACGACCCAATTTGTATATGTGTACGAAATGACTTCGTATAGATGATCGTCCTGTACGAACTAGGTTCGTCCAGTACGAACGGTTATTACAAGGTCGGTTCTAGAAACTGCTTAAAACTGTTCTAAGTCGGTTAATCGTTTGGACGAAAATATGTTCATCTGGACGAAAATTTTCCAGAGACCCGATCGTCCTAGACGATTATTTATTTCGTCTGGACAAAAATATTTCAAAGGACCAATCGCCACGGACGATAATTTATTTTCGTTTGAACGAAAATTTTTCAGAGACTTGATCGTCCGGTACGATATTTAATTTCATCTGGACGAAAATTTTCCAGAGGACTGGTCGCCTCGTACGATAATAAAATTCGTCTAGACGAAAATTTTACAGAGAACCCATCGTCCGGGACGATAATAAATTTTGTCCTGGACGAATAGGACTTAGAAAATTTTTTTTTTCGAGCAAGTTCCTATTCCTTCCATGTGCTCTGTAGGAGATAACTGACGGATCGTCCAGTACGATAAATATCGTCCCGTACGATCAGTATAAAATTTTATGATCTCCTTATGTTTGTGTGTAAGTTTTTTTTTTTCACTCAATTACAATCACTCCCTTTCAAAATTAAATCAAAGAAAATGCAAACTTCAAATAAACAAAATATCTCATGTTGAATTTGATTTGAAGTTATCGTAGTCTGAAGTCTGATTTTCCTGAAATGTTAGTACACACAAGAGCAAATACAAATCTTCTAAAATTGTTAGGAGATAACTATACATTTGAACAATAATGTTTGGAATCATCAAAACTACATAAGTTGCACAAATATAAATCATTCAAATAGCAACTATTCTAACACGATGGACTTTGCGATGGGTTTTCCTCGATCTAGACAAGGGCACGACGCCATTTGGGTGGTTGTAGATCGACTGACGAAGTCCACCCATTTTCTTCCGATCAGGCAGACCGATCCGGTGGATCGTTTGGCACAGATATATGTGAAGGAGATAGTCAGATTGCACGGTGTGCCTCGAGTGATAGTTTCTGACCGAGACGGATGATTTACTTCCAGACTTTGGAAGGGCATTCAGCAAGGCTTGGGTACAAAACTGCATTTCAGTACATCCTTTTCATCCTCAGACAGATGGACAGTCTGAGAGGACTATTCAGGTACTGGAAGATCTATTGAGACTTTGTGTTTTGGACTTTGGGGGAAGCTGGGAAGATCATATCCCTTTGATTGAGTTTGCCTATAATAACAGTTTTCAGTCCAGTATTGGTATGGCACCGTACGAGGCTCTGTATGGCAGGAAGTGCCGTACTCCTTTGACTCTAACTGAGGTCGGAGATAGACAGGAACTGGGTGCCACTTTCTTTGAGGAAACTGTTAAGAAGATCAGTTTAATAAAAGAAAGATTGAAAGCTGCTCAAGATCGACAACAGAAGTATTATAATCAGAAGCACAGGCTTGTTGAGTTTCAGGTTGGGGACTTTGTGTATGTCAAAGTCAGCTCGATGAAGGGTGTGAGCAGATTTGGTCAGGTGAGTAAACTTAGTCCAAGGTATGTTGGACCTTTTGAAATCCTGGAAATGATTGGAAAATCTGCTTATAGACTGTTACTTTCTGATTCGATACCTGACGTGTATAACGTGTTTCACGTATCCACTTTGAGGAAGTGGGTATCTGACTCTGGGAAGAAGCTGTCAGCTGACGAGGTTGAGATTCAGGAGAATCTGGCGTACAAGGAAGAGCCAGAGTTGATTTTGGCATACGACGTCCGAAAGCTACGAAGTAAACAGATTCCGATGGTTAAAGTCCAGTGGAAGCACCGTACTGTATGGAAAGCCACTTGGGAGAAGGAGTCTGACATGAGACAGTTGTACTCGTACTTATTTTGACTGAGTTTGGATTGGATAATGTCGAGGACGACATTTTTTAGAAGTTGGGGAGATTATAAAGATCATTTTGCTCCCAGGTTCGTCCAGGACGAAATTGGATCGTCCGGGACGATCGGTACAGGTTGTGCAGGAAAACATGTTTGGCTGAATGGTTCATCTGGACAAAATTTGGATCGTCTGGATGAAAAATTTCCAGAGCCCTGCCGTCTGGGGACAATAATTAATTTTTGTCTGGACGAAATTTTCCTGAGCATGGATCGTCCGGGACGAAGTGCGACCGTCCAGAACGATCAGTCTGGATATATATAGAAATGAGATATTTTGAAGAGAGAGAAAAGCTCAGGAGAGAGAAAAATGAAGGAAAAAGAAGGAAAAATGATTTTTGGGCAACGTCGGTATGTTTTCGTCCGTTGTGACAGTTGAAGATATTGCTGTTCGCGAGGTAAGGCACAATCTGCCTTTCTGAATTTTCAGAACCGTCGTGTTTGGCGGTATTATCTGTCCGAAATTGATTTTTGTTAGCGAATTTTGTCCGTATTTTCTGTCTGGTTCAGTTTTTACCTCGTAACTTTTGATATGTTTCTGAGGTGCCGAGTGTGCACATTTTGATTATTTTTTGGAGAATTTTTACCGGACAATTTTGACCCGACTGTGTTTTATGTTGTCTGTGATTTCTGGTGAACTCTAAAATTGTCCGAGCAATAGAATTAAAGTCTTGCAATGTTGTTATCTATATTATGTGCAAATTTGGTATTCTGTGATTTTTCAGAAAAATTGTGGAAATTCCGTATGCAGCCGTTGTGCTGCCCGATTTTCGTGTTATTTCTGATTTTGTCCGGATTTTTTCTGAATTGATATGCTATCTGTATATGTTATAAAAAGGGAGTTATACATGGCCCGGATCCTAAGAGATTCGGTTAGTGTCTGGGAAATTTGAAATGAGCTCAATCTGAAATCTGAAATTAGTTCTGTTCCGGATCCGATGAAATCTGTTCTGGTGCTATAAGCACATCTGTCTGGTGCCGTGGGCACAAAGGGAGCCATAAGGGGTTGAAATCCATAGAGATTCTGTCAGTGTCGGGGAATTTAGCTATTAATTAAATATCTGATATCTGATTTAAAATGACTTCTGATTTCCGTATCTGTTCTGTAAGCAACTTTGATTCTGATTTGATATATGTCCGTATCTGTTCTGATTTGATCTGTTTCATTCTGGTTGGCATGATTTTGATATCTGTCTGATTCTATTCTGGTTTCTGTATGGATTTGGTTTGAAGTGTTTGGTTTTGAAATTCTGGAAGTTTTGATTGGAGGTTTGTCGCTTTGCTGAGCTGTTGAGCTCACTCTTGTTTTCTGGTGATTTTTAGGTTCTGGGAAAGGGAAGGAGGTCTTGGACTAGAGTTCAGAGTCTGATATGTATGTATTGTTTTATACTTTTGATTTTTGTACAGACATGGCTCTTCTACTCTGTTTCTTTCTGTCTGAGCCATGGTCTGTAGTTGTAGATGATTGTTTTGAGGAAAAGAATGTAAAACATATAGATCTTTTGTTCCACTGCATTTGATGTTTCATAGTAGCTCTGTGTGTCTGTTTTTGAGTTGAAATCTTTGGAAGAATCAGTTCTGAAGCAAATTCCAAAGCCAGATCCTGGTTAGTTGGTCAGTTTTGGCCTATCGTGGCCCGGTGCGAGCGGGATCCGTCCCGGTTCGGGTCGGGTCGTGACATATAGTCACTTTAAGAACGTTCTTATGGGTTCATGGTAACCAATCGAGGGACTAAGGCCAATATTTTTTTTAAAAAAAGTCAAAAAGAGATATGGTGCCTTCATGTAATATCAATTTAGTCCAGAGATTTAAAGGATAGATTGTAGAATCATCTTATTTCTTGGCTCGCTCAGGGAATAAATATTCTTTTGTTCATGATGCTAAAATGTGTTAGTAGATTGGGGTTCCAATGGACTGATGAATGCCAAGAAGTTTTTGAATAACTATGAAAGTATTTGGCATTACCACTACTACTTTCAGAACTAATACATAGATAAAACTTATACTTATATATGGCTATTTCTACCTATGCTATCAACTTAGTCTTGGTTCGAGAGGAGAATGTTGTACAACATCTCATATATTATATAAATAAAATCTTATATGAAACATAAGGACATTATCTGCTAGTAGAAAAAATAACAATAGCATTAATCTACTAAGCAAAAAATTATATCCATAATTTTAGGCTCATACAATCAAGATCTGTACAAATTTACTGTTGAAAAATATACTTAAAAAACTAGAAGCATTTGGTAGATTAATCAAGTGAAACTAGGAGGGTCGCACTCTATTACTTGCTTACGCCCGATATTAAGTCTTAGGTACTTACAAATTTTATGGTCAAATGCACAATCCCCTCCTCTAATAAACCATCAGTTACTTCTCATGCTTCCCCCTACTGGACATTAAATGTCAATGGAGCATTTGAGAGTTCTTGCGCTGAGGCTGGAACTTTGTTGATCTCCCTATAAAAAACTTTAAATTCATGCTCTAGCTAAAGTTTTTTGCAACAAACAATGTTGCTAAGTATGAAGCCCTTATTTCCAGGTTATAGCCGCCCATATATTGCAAAGTATGAATATTAGTGATTCACACTAATTTGTAATTGGTCTTCTTCCAGCCCATTTTTGTGCACATAGGGCCATTGACAGGCAATTTTTTTTGGAAGGTAGATGATTGTAATTTTGTTAGTATTCCTTAGTTTGACATCCATAACCCGTAATTGGCCTAGTATTGTAAGACAATGAAGCCATTTTTGGCCTATATAGGAAAGAATAAAATCATCTATGTCCTTCATGAGCAGAATGCTCAAGTTGATTCCTTCTCTAAGATTGTCAGATTAATAAATAGGGACATCTTCAAGAAAAAATTATCAAGGAGATGCACTTCCTAAGTATCAAAGGTCTGTGGGTCATACAAGTGATTGACGACCTAAGAGAGACCTCTTAGATCAATCCAGTCTTGGCCTTTTTATAAGATGGTGTGCTGCGTGAAGTTATAATAATTGAATCATGAATTCGAAGGTAGGCAACAAACATTATTATTATCGGCGGGGAGTTATATAAATGGGTATTCACTATTCCATACCTCAAGTGTCATCCATATTTAGAAGCTAATTATGCACTTTAGGAAGTTTATTCAGGAATGTGTGGAGACACCTAGGGGGAAAGAGAACTAGCCTTCAAACTTTGAGAAAAGGAATTTTTTGGCCAATGATGAAGCAAAATGCTCTAGAGTTTACATATAAGTGCAATAATTGACAACTGCATTTAATTATAACCTATTTTCCCACCACAAAAATTTCATCTTTATAAAGCTTGTGGCCTTTCATCTAATGGGGAATTGATATAATGAGACCTTTCCCCATAGCAACTAGATAATGGAAATTCATCATCATAACTGTAGATTACTTTAATATATAGGTGGAGGTTGAATCTTTGGCATAAATCATAAAATAAAAAGACAAATAATTAATATAGAATAAAATAAAATATTATTTTAACATTCCTAAAATTTTATAAAAAAAATGGAACTCAAATCACTAGAAATTTTTTTACAACATTTTATAAAGATCTTTATATTCAACTGGTGCATATGGTAGTGGTCCATCCATAAGAAAATAGATAGATGGATGTAACAAATCAAATTATACTGAACAAATTGAAGATGTGCCTAGGGAAGGCTGAGGGGAAATGAGCTGATGAACTCCCAAATATCCCAGGGCCTATCGTATTACTTCTAGGATTCTATTAGAGGAAACCCTATACAACCTTTGCTTTAGCATAGAGGCAATATTTCCAGTCGATATTAGAGTCCTAAGCCTTAGAGTTTAAACTTTTGACTTCAATAATAATGAGGAAAAGCTCAAAAATAATTTAGATCTCCTCCTAAAAGTAAGAGACATGGCCTCACTCAAATTTGCTACATAACACCAAAGGATAGCCTGTCTCTACAATTGAGGGTAAAATCTGGATGTATCTTGATTGGAGACTTAGTTATGTGTAGTATTGAGGTAGCTAAAAAGGTCCTACAATGCATTAACTTTCCCACCTTTAGGAAGTCTCTTATTTTGTAGCATTCATGGTCATATCAAGAACATTCAAATTAAAGGATGCAAATAAAAAGATGATACCTCAAACTTAGAATATTGAAAATCTTTGCAAGTATTATCAGTAGATAATAATAGTACTATTTTTTTTATGTTATGCATATCTTTTGTGTTAAGTGTTATGTATCTGATGTATCATCTACATTGAGTGTTATGTAACCTCTGTATCACTAAGTTATGTTAGGAAATTATAGTATTGTTTTATATAATAAAGTAAAACTTTATTTGTTCATTTATTTGTATTGCCTTCTTCTCTAAGTAAAATCTAATGATAATTTTACACAAGCTGTGAAATCCAATCTTAAAATCCTTGATTTGAGAAATTCACAATCTTTATTGCATCTCAATCAATGATAGATCAATTCCAAAGAAATTCATTTTTAACTCATCCACACAAGTTAAATGTTATCAAGTAATGCTTATACTAGAAACCTAGGATATGTCAAACATCTGAGGATGTTAATCAAATCTTAAAACTCTTGATAAGAAACATGAAATTTTTATTGCATCTTAATCACTAAATGGTCAATCCCAGGGGTATTATATCTGATCTCTTTCTTACAGGTTAAATATCATCAAGCAATGCTTTAACTAGTAACCTCAAATAGGTCAAATGTTATAGGAAGATATCAATCAAACTCACTTGAACTTATAACATTAATTAAAAATTTTTCTTTGCCATTTAACATGAGATAAAATAAAAAGGAACTAACTCATTAATATGCCACGAAAATATCATATATATATATAAGAATATGGCCTTTAGATACATATAACAATCACTAAAATGAATAAAAGTGATACAAATGACAATGAAGAAAAACTACACAATGTTGGCAACCTCGTCATTACTAGAAAAGACTTTCCTCCACTTGCTTTCAATATCATTATCCTTTAAATATGAAAGTGAAACATCGAAAGCCCGACTAGGTGTCAACCCTTCAACTTTAACTCCAACTTTACGTAGTACTAGGTAAACTCCTTTCAGAATGTATATGTTATCGTGAACCACTTGGGTGTGATTCTGAATTATGCTCTTAAAGGTTACAACTAGCTTAAAATTTTCTTTGTCTTTTGGAGATCTTAATAAATATTTGGCTCTTGATAGAGCATTTTCTTTCTAAACTATGAGACTTTGAAGTCACTTATTTTCATCTTTGAGGGTTGTTGTCTTTCTCTACAAAGATGTGCTGGTTCTTTATATACTGGTTGATCATCATTTGTGCATCCACCGAATTAAAGTCGATTCGACATAACTACTAATTCTATAAAGATGCATAAGTCAACATGGCATCCAACTAAAATCTATATTTTACCAATAGTTCTTTAACTTTTTTTATTTCCTTAGTCTTGCAGTCATACTTTTACTTATACTCTCCTTGAAGATATTTGATCTTCACAAATTTGTTGTTCCATTTAGTCAAGGGCTGAGTAAGCTCAACTATAAGATCCATGCGTTATAGGAACTAAAATAATAAGGTGATATCTATAAAAAGTATGTTCTTATAGATATTTAAAAAGGAAGAACAAAATAAGCAACTACTCAATAAGTAATCAGCTCGGCGATGTCCAACATATTAGTGATTCAACACCTCTTATGAAATATATAATATGGTAGGGGAAGAATTGGGGGAACCTTTTCTAGTGCTTTCTAAAGTTGCCTCCAATTTCTTCTTCTTATACAAAGCTTGAGGACTATTATCATTAACCAATCTCTTTAAAGATACATTAAAAGTTAGCGCAGATGGCTCCGAAACTTTCATTAACTTCTTCAACTTGGATGCATTAGACCTCCCCACTTAAATAGACAATCAAACTTTTAATAAAAAAATTTCCTCTAAATATTTTCTCAAATAGTGTACCACATAGAGAAGATGTTCAACATCAACAATGTTGAGCATCTTCAATATGTCTTTTTCTCCAATATAAGGATGAATGGGTAAATCTTGTATCTTCCCCAATTTCTCCAAAAGGCCTTGTTTATTCTTTACAAAGAAAAATGCACTGGCCGAACAATTTGAAAAGTTCTTGTGAGTGAATATCCAACCATTTGGATCTAAATGTGATGTAACCTTGTGTATCATAAGAGAATCAACTCATTTGAGAAAGCATTCTAGTGTCAAGACCGCTTCATGACCTCTGAAAAAAGTGATCCATCCCATCATGACTGACATGGCTTTATATGAAAATTGGAATAAACTCATTTCACATGTTGCTGAAATATTGATCAACTATAGAGGAGGTGGAGATTGAAGCCCCACTCATAAATTAATCTTATAAGTAGTTAGGTATCTTGGAGGGGGAAATCATGCCCAATCAGATCTTTTAGCAGCCATCACCATGAGATCATTGGGAAAATAGAACTTCTTGCAAAAAATATTTAGAAAATTGCTGGTAATGGTGGACATATTGTCATCATCCTTGGCCATCTTATAGGATCTCTTATTGGTCGTGGATCTATGAATGAGAGGTTATTAACCATAAGAACTTCTACATGAAGAGAGACATTGAAATTAGAAAGGGGAATATCTAAAAAAGTGGAAAGCCTATTGTATCTGAAGGAGTTTGAAGGGGAAGGTAGAAGGAAGAATAGGCTCCTTATGTATAAAGAGGGGCCCTATAACTTGATAGGGATAGCACCTACACAATAAAGAGGAGGGCCTCTATTGTGAGAAGGCTATAAGAAGAAGGGAGAAGAGGGTTAGTGCATGTTTTTCATGTATTTACAGTCAAGATTGGTGGGGAAAAGCGCGGGGGAAGGGGGGGGGGGGGGGAGGGAAGTTATGAAAAATTATATATATATATATATATATATATATATATATATATATATATATATATATATATATATATATATATATATATATATATATATATATATATATATATATATATATATATATATATATATATATATATATATATATATATATATATATATATATACATACATACATAAAAATAAAATTAATTTTATTAAAAACAGATGGTTATTGCGGTTGGCATCAACTTGTACACTACACCCACAACCTTTCGTTGGATTTATGATGCTATCAATTACGAGAAGGCTTGCTAGTAGGCTAGGTGAGGAGCGGCCCATCTGCTTGGTTTAGGAGGGAAATTGCATGGGTGGGCCAGGTCGGGCCTAGTAGGATAGTGTCTTGGTAGCCAATAGGCCAGACATGTGGGCGACTTAGTAGGCATGTAAGGCAAGCCAAGTGGCCCAGGAGACGATAACAAAATTATAATCAAATTGAATATCTTAAGGAGAAAAAAACCAAACTACACCAATTTTGACCTAATATTAGTCCAAATAAAAGGTCAAAAACTTATTTAGAAGATTCAAAGCATAAATTGGGCTGCCAAATGGTTTTCAAATGTGACATGCTTATAGTCAAATTGAGTAGTTCAATGAGATCAATACAACAAGCCACATATTATTAAATTTTGTCATCATTAAGATACAAAAATACTAAATAAATGATTTATGATCTAGGGTGTCGATATTAGCCATCCAACCAAAATAGTCCTATTCTGCCCTTGATCTTCTCCATATTTAATAGCCATGTCACTCCTAAAAAATGATAAATAGAACCATATTCTTTACCAAAGGATGGAAAAGAAAGATGAGGAAGAAGGAATATAAATCAAAGATCTCTCTTACCACTAAGCTCCTCCTTGACCAAGTTTGCCCAGCCACCAGCTGTCATCAGACTTCTTTCTGTCCACCAGTTTTTGTCAGACTTTTGCTCGGCCTCCAGCCATCACCAGACTTCTAATTGGCCACCAGCCATTGTTGAACTTTTTTCGACCACCATCCATCACCAAACTGATATGCAGTTACCGAAAGCTAATATAATTTCACCTGATCACCAACCATCGTAAGACTTTATGTTCATCATTGACTGTCATCAAACTTTTGCCAAACTCCTTAAACTATTGTAATTTCACCATATCTAAATGAAAGGATAGGTCAAGTTTTATAACTCACTCAAATTTAGTGGAATCATTTTGAGTGGACATGGCCATAAGGTTTTTCTCTTTTATGGGGTTTTCCATTTAAAAGTCATAGTGTTTTATCTTCTTTGTTTGTATGCTGAATATTCCTACAATGGTAAGATGGAAAGCTGCCACACTCTTTTTCCACGCATATTCTAGCCCATAAAAATATTATTATATGGTAAAATATTTAAGGAGATATAAATTGTTTTAATGTCTTTTTATTGAACTAAAATTCTACTCATACATACAAGTTGAAAGGTACAAAGGACAAAAAACTTTTTTAAGTGGAAAATCTAGAAGGGAAACATCTTTTGGACTTATAAAACTTAAGTTTCATTTGTGGATGTTAAGAACTATAAAGTGATACATTATATATAATTAGAAAAAAAAATTAATACAATGCAATACACTTAAACTATGAGTGACATCACCTAATATGATATTATTAATATGTATGTGTTGAAGTTAATGTAATTAATGAGTGTTAAAGAACTTCTAACATCAACCATAAATCATTATGTAATGTTCACAGTGACCAATGTTTGACATTTGCCAATAACTTATATATGGTACTAATAATTTAACTTAGATGATCTCCCTTTTAATTAGGGTATCAATCGATGGCACAATTGTCCTTTGTCACCTAACTTGGAATGTCTCTCATAAATTGTCATCTAATAACCATTAAAAACCACCATATGCCAAACCATACACAAATGCATGATGTTTACATTCTAGGTTACTTTCCATACTATTAGAAGAGCAACATAGTAGATCCTTAGTTTTATCCAAAGATTAACATCCCATTTCTTCAATCATATTAAGCTTGTAAATGATCAATATCTAAGGTTTGCCAATCACTAACATCTGATAAATGACTTCCAAGTTATTTAGTTTAGCTTTCTATCTGGAGAAAAATTAAGTAATTTCCTCAATTGTATTATTGTTTCCTTCACATATCATTTGATGTTTACCAATGATCGAGGCCAGACACACAACATCTATTAGTCATTGAAGTATGATGATCACCTTTCAAGTTTCTTGATCTTCCCTTCGATTAATAGAATTACCAAGCAAACCGCCCGTTACTGCCAAACTTCCATTGCCTCCTGTCACCCATTCTTTCTGGTTTACCAATGGACAATATAAGATGTTTGCCAACTTTCAACATTTGACACTAGCCTTCATCACATAGTTTTCCCTCTCATTAAAAGTAAAATAGAATTAATTATTATCTTTATAACACAAAATTTGATGAACCTTGTGGTCTTTGATTAAAAGTCACAAGGGAAATGATTGTACCACATCACGATATGGAAACTAAACACCTCATAAGTTCAATGGAAGTAGAGAATACAAACATTTATGTTTTAATATTTTATATTGAAGTGAATTATTCTCCACAAAGGTAAAAACAACAAACTTCATAAATTCAGTATTCTCAATGAATCCAATTCATCCAAATGGAAATAGTAAACTCATTTTTAGAGAAGATCATGTAACCCCATGAGCCACATGACTCATTCATTTGAATTTTAATGATAACAAATATATTATTAGAAGCTAATAATATTAAAATTTTAAGTGATTTAGGTAAAATTTTAAACCCAGCTTGATTATCTAGCTTAAGAAGACTGAAATTAGAATGAGTTGGGAATTTTATATAAAATGACAATCATTGTTAAAAAAATTTAAATTCATTAGAAAATAAATATTAATTTATTTATCATAATTATTTAAATATTATTTTCATTTTATTTACAATTATAATTTCTTGATAAATTTGTTCACTTGCATTAAATAAACATTTATTCATTTATATTTTAAACAAGCTTCATTTATTACAATAATTTATAGCATAAGATCAAATTATTATTTTCAAATTTTTGCTTCATTTTTTTTCTCTCTTCTCTATTGTTCTTTTATCTTTCTTATTTTATCCTCATTGTTTGCATCATTTGAAAATATAAGTTGGCCGGATTTTGTCATAAAAAATAGATTTTATTATGAATATTTAAATTATTTTCATGAAAATTAGATTTCAATAAATTTTTTCTACAATCAAAATTCAACCATCGATTTATTCTCATGACTATGTGTATTTATTTTATTTGAATCTTCATATCTATGATACCACATTTTAGTATGTTCAATAAGTTCTAATCTATCTAACCTTTTAAGCTATTTGAAAACTCCTTGGTCACCCCGCACTTTCATGGATTTAAATCGAGTTAAGTTATTTGATTTTATCCTCATTTATTATTCTTTTTGAAATCAATCGTTCCTTTGTTGTTAGCTGTTTGAAAAATCTCTTTCTTACATATTTTTTATGAAACTATTTTCACTTTGATATCTTCTTTGTTTAAATAAAATGAATACATTTATTGACCCTAAAATATTAATCATCATTATATTGGAAAAATTATATTTTTAATTTTAAAGCCTCTTTTCAAATGCTTTCAAAGAAATTGTCATGATCAATTTTGATTCATCATTTTTTTAGAAATAGGGTTTGTGAGAGCTAAATTTTTTGGGAAAACTTTGAAAGTTAAAAATTATATTATTGTATCTTCTTTTCCCATTATATTTAATATTTTTAGGTTGTAATTTGTAGGAGAGTATGTTGTTTGATTGTTGAAGGGGTTATACTCATCCCATTGTAAAAAAGTAAAAATTAAATTAATAGTTTGGTGAGATTATTAAGTGAAATCCAAGCCAAGGGTTGGCTTGGCATTGATTTATGCTCATTCTTGGGTTTAATTGAACCACAAATCTCTTGAAAATAACTCTAATACCGCTAAACTCTTACAAATTCCACCATAGAATTTATGTTTCATAGCTCATGTATACTATATTGTATTAACACTACTGGAAAAAGTACAATTTCAAGCATATTTTCTATCGAAAAATAATGAATTTTCTTCAAAAATAGTAATTTTTTGCTAATTTCTATCAAATGTTTTTCGTCAGTGAAACACCTGTAGGAAATTAAATTTTGATTGAATAATTTTGGTTTAGTTTTTGGTGGATTATCAGTGAAAAATTGCTAGATAAACCAACTAATAAATAATAGTCAAATTTGCGAATACTGTTTTTTTATCAATTTTCTTGTATCAAAGATTACCGATGGAAAATCCATCGAAAACCTGTAATAACTTTTTTTTTTGACCTTCTATTCATATCGAAACAAATACTAATGAATAACATATAGTAGTAATAAATTTTAACATATCAATATAACTCAAAACTAAACATTTGCGCTAAACATAATAAAAATAATCATTCATGTAAAAAGTCATTCATTACAATATATATATATATATATATATATATATATATATATAAAACATAAGATCACAACATGTTCTCAATTTGTTTGCCAAATAAAAAATTGAGTTCATCACATTTATCACAATATATAGTAAATATAATCAACCTTAATTTTTTTACCCTCAGCCTCCTAAACCTTCTTTTACTATTGTTATTTCTTGAATGCCCTCAACTCTGCCTGCATCTATGTAAGTATATTGGGTTGAAATCTGAGAGAACATCTTTGTGTTTTGATGATTAAAAATATTATTGAATGTTTAATTTATTTTATCCTACTTTATATTGCATATATGTTCGCTGTGCACTACTAACATTAAAGGTTTGGCATACACAAAACATCGTAAATGAATCGGAGCTCAAGAAATTATTTGTGAGACAATATGTCTCAAAGAGTTTATAATTTTTATTTTTCTTGCATTAATATTTGTAACAGTTCTATGTTGAATTAGCAACCATGAACACACATACAAGAGGGGAGTGCATTTAAATAATTTAATTTTTTTTATAATCATACTATATGATCTTGATCGTATTGTACGATCAGTGTAATAAAAATTAATTAAAATATTTAATCGAAGAAGACTATTTTATAAATGGCTATAACTAATTATATTGTATGATCACATCATCATATAGGACGATCATCTATATTTGGTATCCCCACCATGATTTAAATTAGGCAACAATTTAATTTAAAATGTATTCTAATTATATTGTATGAAGTAGTTCATACTATATGATATTTAGAAATCTTGCCTAATTTAATACCCATGATTAAGCAATTAAATAATGATTAATTAAGATTGATGATCATATTATATGATCATCATTCTACTAGCCGATCAAAAGAGCACCTCTTGTTCCATACTTGATCATAACTAGTTTCACCCTGTATGAATTGCATATGATAAAATTAATCATGTTGGATTATACAAAAGAAGATTAACTAATCATATAGTATGATATGAGTATCATACTGTACGAACATAAGCGATAGATTTAAATAATTAGGATTTTTAGAAGTCCTCTAATTAAGCTCTTATTATGCCTTTCAAGAAGTATTTAGGTAGTCTGAGGTATATTTTTTCTGCCAAAGTGATGAAGAGAGAGCGTTGATCAAATGATAGAAAGGGTAAGGTCGTGTTAGAGGGAGATGATCCTTGTGGGTTTCAAGGGAGTGTAAGAGGAATTTTTACATGGTTTCACTAGCCAACTTGTACCTAAGTTCCTCTGGTTGTGTTGGTGCCAAAGATCTTTAACTACTCCTCTGCACTAAGGAGGTGAATGGGATTTTAGCTACTCCATCACACCGAGGAGTTGAAAGGAATTTCAGTTAGTTTGTCACACTAGGGAGTTGAAATGGATTTTGAGTTCTCCATCTCACTAAGGAAGAGATAGGGATTTTTGTTATTCCATCACATAAGGAGCTGAAAGGGATTTCAACATCGTGACCAGACTAATGAGGTGAGAGGATATACTCTTTGAGAGAAGAGTCTGAACGTGCTTGTCCACCTAGTTATTGGTTGAAGGAGAGTCATTATTAATTAGTGCAATGCCTAAATATAGTGTTAAAATAGTTGTTATTTGCATGCTTTACATTTTTGCAACTTGTATAGTTTTGATGATTCCAAACATTATTGTTCAAATGTGTAGTTATCTCCTAACAATTTTAGAAGATTTGTACTTGCTCTTGTGTGTACTAACATTTCAGGAAAATCAGACTCCAGACTACGAAAACTTCAATTCAAATTCAACATGAGATACTTTGTGAATTTGAAGCTTGTATTTTTCTTTGAATTGAATTTGAAAGGGAGTGATTGTAATTGAGTGAATAAAAACACACATACACACATAAGGAGATCATACATAAGTTATACTGATCGTACGAGACGATATACGATCGTACGGGACGATCAGACAGTTATCTCCTATTGAGCACATAGAACGAATAGGAAATGGCTTAAAAAATTTTCTAAGTCCTATTCGTCCGGGACGAAATAATTATCGTCCAGGACGATCGGCTCTCTGTAAAATTTTCATCCAGATGAAATTAATTATCGTCAGAAAATGATCTGCTCTCTGTAAAATTTTCGTCCAGACGAAATTAATTATCGTTAGAAAACGATCTGTTCTCTGTAAAAATTTCGTCCAGAAGAAATTAATTATTGTCCAGGACGATCTGGTCTCTGTAAAATTTTCGTCCAGACGAAATTAATTATCGTCAGAAAATGATCTGCACTGTAAAAATTTCGTCCAGACGAACAAATTTTCGTCCTGACGATTAACCAACTTAAAACGGTTTTCAGCAGTTTTCTAGATCGACCTAGTAATAACCGTTCGTACCGGATGAACTTAGTTCGTACGGGACGATCAGTGTGTACGAAGATATTTTGTACACATATACAAATAGTATCGTTTCAAAGCATTTAAGTAAATCGTCCAGGATGATCCACGATCGTACGGGACGATCCACTGCGTACAGAATTGAAAATTTGCAGTTTTTAGGCGATTTTTCTTGTCTTTTGTATATATAGTCCAAATTAGACTGCCACCCAATCTTTTTGTCATTTGATCTTCGTGCCTCCAGAGAGAATAGCTAAGGAGAGAGTGGAAGAGTGTATTCAAAGGAGGATTCCTACCATTGGAGCGTGAAGGCTTCACTTGGAGTTCAAAGGTAAGAATCTCTACTTGTGAATTAGGATTACTTCACTCTTTTCTTTCTTACTTCTAGATTTCTTGTGAGAAGATCAGTCAAGGAGATCCGGTTCGCTGCCGACACTTGGAGAGTGTGAATAGCCGAAAGGATCGCTTCCTACACTTGGAGAGTGTGAACAGCCGGAAAGGTTCTCTGCCCATACTAGGAGAGTGTGAAAGGACGAAAGGGTTCTCTGCCCACACTAGGAGAGTGTGAAAAGACGGACGGTTCTTTGCCAACACTGGGGATTGTGTAAAAGGACGACGGTTCTCTGCCGCACCAGGTAGTGGTGAAAAGAGTGTGTTGTAAAGGCTTCTCCGCCTTGATGTGGGTGCAAAAGGAGAGTCACTATTGGTTTTAGTGCAATACTTAGAGGGTGCCTCTGAGGAGTGGATGTAGGTCTGGTTATAGACCGAACCACTATAAATCTGGTGTCATTTACAGTTTTTTATGTTTCCGCATTTTATTTTAATTTTTAACAACTCTGTGGTTGAAAAATATTTTCTAGAAAAACTTTAAAAGAAAAATTTTCATTTCGATTCAACTTAATCTTCAAAGAGGGATTAAAATTTTAAACTACCAATTCACCCCCCCTCTTGGTAGCCTTGGGACATTAACTTAGGCTTAACAACCTAATTACTAGATTCAACATATAGATGCTTTAGGGAGCGGATGTAGGTCAATGTGATTAAGCCATTTAAAAAATTAGTTTACCTTCCTTTACTTTTCACATTTATTTTTTGTAGCTTCACATTTTTACCTATGTATTTTTTTTGTTCTGTGGGTTGAATTTGATTATCTTTGTGATACCAAAACTACTATGGTTGAATGAGGTTGATATTTGTTGTAAAAAGAAAAAAAATAGAAAGATAAAAAGAACAAAAAAATATTATTACTTTTTCTACAAAATTAAAAACATAATTAGGTTACTGTTTATTTCGGGATGTTATTGTGAGCTTTGATTTCATTTATTTAAAAACTTCTGCATTAAAATATAATTTTTGTTCTTAATCCAAAATATTTTTTAAAAATATTTTAAATCACTAATTTACCACCTCTATTAGTGTGACATTTTAATGTTCAAATTATTTCAGACCCAACTATTGAACTTTAATTTAGTTTTTGAACTTTAATTTCTTTCATTCCCTCTATCTCCTTGATTAAAGTATCCACCCTTTGACTGATTATAACCTCAATGCCGCTATCACCATAAGTTGCTGAGCTATGTGATTTGAACTAATATTTGTATTCTTGGGGGCCTAATTCATATACTCTCCCATTTTTTATGCCTCGGCGTGCTGTAGTCAGAGCATAATGAAGATCCATAAGATCATGATCCCTGACCAATGGAAGTTTGATTCTCATAAATTCATATCCTTCTACGATAAATGAAATATATATAAACTCACATAGATTTAACTTGTACATAGAAATACTATACAAAATTTAAAACTTATGTAAGCTTTTCACAATCTTTGATAAACCCATTAGTGATCATCTTGGTTCTCGTGTATGTGTGCATGTAGCTTCATTGTCATAGGATATCTTCCAAATACCTTTTTTTATAGATAAATTTGTTAGAATTTGGTTGATGTATTTGTGTAATAAGGGTTAAGATTTTAGTAAACTTTGGTTGTGCTCTATGTGAGGCACTGAACCGCTAGTATGGAGGAAGCACCACAAGCTCCCATAGTTAGATGCCATATTCTTCTTATTTTTCTCCCTCCTCTTCCTAGTATAATCTCAGGTGCACTAGGCTCAAGTTAATTCTCCTAAAACACTCCTAATCCACAAAGGGTGTTCACTCAAATTTTTGATGTTATTAAACATAAAAGGAAGGAAATTTGATCCTCACTTCTTAAAAATTAAATAATATGTAATCTCAAATATGCATTATATAATTATTGATGTAAAGATTTTCATGTGTTACGATAGAGATATGACTCAAAGAGACTTGAGTTGTCCAAAAAATCTATTTTCTTTTTAGGCTTTATGTATCAGATAGATGGTTATATTATATTCAGGTTAATCAAATTCATAGAGAGTGAGATTTTTTTTTTTTTAACAAGAAAAAATTTCATTAATATAGAAAGATACAACACAAGACCATAAGAAGGGCAACAACAATAAAATTACAATTAATGCTAAAATAAAGAAAAGTAGTAGCAAGACAAACTGAAAGTAGGAAAGACAAAATCGGAAGAATAAAATAGCACATCCCAAACCATCAAAAAGAAAAAAAATAATTACTTCTTAGAAATCCATTTATGTTGCCTAACAAAATTATCGAGCAAGCCTGTATCCATGGTGTTATCAATAAAGTCCTCGCCACTATCAATAGCCATGTCATCATGTAGTCAATCACATTGCCACCTAACATCTCTGCAACATGGTCTAACATATTAGCATTAGAAATGCTAGAAATAGGCACATCTACTAGAGGCATCACACTACCTTCCTCCCCAACGACAGCTAAGGTTTCTTCACCATAATCAACAAAAGAAATAAAATTATCAACAGATAAATTCACACCATCACCAATAATCTGACTATCACTAAGATTAATACAATAATTACTATCAGACATAGCCATAAGGGCAGGAGCCACATTAGGAGAAACAACCCCATTTATTGAATGAATAGTATCAACAGGCGCAGGGGCAACAAAGGAGAGAATAGTGTAAGATACTTGCCCAGTAGAAGGCACACCCATAATAGAATCGTTAATAACATGGATAAGGGAATCCAGTACAGTAACCATCTCCATCAAAATAATAGCAGAGCCACTCAAACAAATCCCAGCAATAGAAACAGGGACAACCAGAGACTAAAATTGGCAAGATGAAATTAACTCAACACCTACATCATAATGGGCAAAATAATGGGAGACAAAACCATAGATTTGTCCAGACATAGAGGCGGTAAAATAATAGGAGATGGATCATAAAGAGTAGGATTAGGAAGGATAAGAGCCATATCCCCTAAATCCCCATTAATAGGAGGCATATCACGCAAGCTAGCATTTTGTTGAGAG